>CAJPDP010040057.1:0-13979 GCA_905336975.1 Bombina variegata variegata
GTAAATTACCAACTATATCAAGCGTAATATCAGTAAATAGGGATATAAGTTCCTCGCAAAAAGCATGATAACATATGAGCTAAGAGGGTACAAAGACTGTAACATAAGACAATTACATAGTTACATACGAGATTCTCAGAACTATGAAGCTTCCTATAGATGCCCATCAGCTAAGAATGAAATACATGTGTGCATAAATAACATACCCAGCACCCTGTGGTTTATATATATAAAATCTGGGCTCTTCTCAATAGATGATGTTACCTCTTGCTATTACAACTAAGGGGTACAATGTTGTAACAAGCTATATAGGGCCAGTGAATCAAAAAGTAAGCATTTATTAACTAGTTAAAGATATAACAGAATAAAATATGACTGTTTTGTTGAACAAAGCCCATAAGTAATGCCAGAAATATATGGAAACACATACAGGCATAGAAGGTGAGCATATATAATCATAAGAGCCTAAATCTCAAGATACAGAGCATAGGAGTTGTATGGTGGGGTATTAAAGTGGTAAAGACACATAGCTGTGGCTAGTTAGGTGATATTGTAGACCCAATATGTTCCTATGTAACAAAGTTAGACCTAGTATGTAGCAGTGTACAAGAATTCTAGAAATGTGCTCAACTAAAGTTGGATATAAGAGTAGGCCTGTAAATAGTCAGCATAGATGAGTTCATATTAACCTTTTAAAAATAAAGAAGTGGGTATCAGCGGCACTTGCTGGAGGAATCTGCAATACAGGTGAGTCCTGGAGCCTGTTGTACAAAATCCTCCGGTAAGCAGATACGAATGATCACATAACTTCACCCCACTCTGAATCTTTGGAGTGTGCATGAGTCAGTTTATACAGGATTACCAAGGGTGGGTCCAAAAATGAGTGCATGTGGAAAAGATCTGTCATGTATGTCCCTCTATGTAGTATGCTCAGCAAAAGTGGCATAGGTGGTTTGATACAACCTGCTCCATTACCACATAATAAAGCTTGGGTCTGCAGTATGCTTAGAGGTGATCCCCACAGTATGTCTAAGCATGTATCTACAGAAACTAGCTCATCAACCTGTAGAGTAACGAAAAGTAGTTTTAATGTTTGCAGGCCAGATTGCAATGCTTGCTCTATCGGACGGTCATCTATGGTAGTAGACATGAAATCTCTTTGTGAAGCCATTTTGTCTGTATTATTCAATACGTGTAGCCAGTCAGCTTCTCTGGAAGGATACACAAATTTTTTTCCACATGGGTACATAACCCCAGTAAGTGTGGAACACTCCCTTTTATTAAGTGGGCTACTGCTTGCGGTATGCTGAAAAGCCGTTACCAGCGACCTCTCTAATTTAGTAAAGTGATATTCTAGGATCAGGAGCATCTCTTTTTTCCCATGTGGCCACCATCTGTACAATCTCTTCGAGAGCGACTTACAACAATTCCAGGGCAGCAAGTGGTAGCGATATTGGATGGTGCTGGTTAGATGATATTATCTTGGGTAAGTAATATCTTAGAGATTAAAGGCACTAAAGGTGCTTCATAATGACAGGGCTCTAAAGCACCCTGTCGGGGGGTATAGTGCAGGCCAAAATCTCAAAGTGGCTCAGAGCGCTGATGCCAGCAGCAAATTCCTTCAATATTAGGCTCAAATGATGTGTCTTCTATAGGAGGTCTCAGATCTATTAATTTCTATTATGGGTAGCTATTGTTGGAAAGCGGGAGCAGCATGCAGTTATGTGTCTGAACATGGACGAAGCCCGGAAGTTCCCCCCTATCACATAACGTTTTGACATGTTATTTGTGTATGTATCTGTCTGTCTATTTGTCATCCTATCTATAAGCTTGTATTGCGTTGTGAATACACAAGTTGCATAAGAAAGGAAGACAGACACACAAAACCATTCTCAGCTAACAATACAATAATAGAACAATTGATTGGTATGTGCCTATATAAAGTTGAGCAGTGATTTACAGAAGCACTGACATATATTATTCAACAAAAACTATTAACGATGCTATCTAATAATAACATTTACAAGAATATATTTATGTATGTTAATACAGTCACTGATAACACAGTGAGTATCTAGCTCCAACACTGCAAACAAAACAGTGACAGACTTGTTTTTAGTTTTAAGATAGGTGATATAGTTACATCAAACATCTAGATAGATGCTCAGTAAAGATAAAATTGACTCAGAACACGATCTTTCTCTCAGTATTCACCAAAAGGTTTAGTTATCGGAAGAGACTATCACTTATTATTTTACACTAAATGAGGTATTTTCAAGCTTGGTCCAATTACAGTTAGGTCCATAAGTATTTTGACAGTAATACAATTTTCATAGTTTTGGCGCTCTATATAACCACAATGAACTTTAAATGAAGCACTCAAGATGTAATTGAAGTACAGACTTTCAGCTTTAATTCAAGGGGTTTAACAAAAATATTGCATTGATTGTAAAGAATTACATAAATTTTCATAAATACTCCACTCATTTTCAAAAATAAAATGATCATTTTTAATACTTGGTTGAAAATCCTTTGCAGTGAAGGACAGCCTGAAATCTGGAACCCATGGACATCACCAAGTTCTGGGTTTCCTCCACTGGAATGCTTTGCCAGGCCTTTACTGCTGCTTGTCTTCGGTTTTGTCTTGAGGAAGTGAAATGCTTGTACTATTAGGTTGAGGTCAGGTGACTGACTCAGCCATTCAAGAATATTCTACTTGAAAAGCTCTTTAGTTGCTTTTGCATTATGTTTTGGGTCCTTGTCCATCTCTACTGCGAACCACTGTCCTATGAGTTTTGCAACATTTGGCTGAATCTGAGCAGATTGTATAGCCCTACACCCTTTATAATTCATCCTGCTTCTTCTGTCAGCAGTCACATCATCAATAAACACTTGCGACCCCATTCCTTTGGCAGCCATACATGCTCATGCCATAACACTACCTGCACCATCTTTCACAGACGATGTGGTATGTTTCTAATCATGAGACATGCATTCCCTTCTCCATACACTTATTTTCCTGTCATTCTGGTACAGGTTGATCTTAGTTCCATCTGTTCAGAGACTATTGTTCCAGAAATGGGCAGGATTTTGTATTTGTTTTCTGGCAAAGTCTAATATGGCCTTTCTATTCTTGAAGCTTACCAATGGTTTGCAACTTCTGGTAAACCCTTTGTATTTACTTTAATAAAGTCGTCTCTTGATTGTAGCCTTTGACAGTGATACGGCTATCTCCTGAAGAGTGTTCCTTTTTAATTTAGGGCTAAAATCAAGATATACAGGTAAAATTAACATGAAACCACTCAATCACTAAACATGTTTCAATGATAAAGCAACATTGTACATTAAATAGGTTACAAATAGAAGAACTAGAAGCACACAGCAAGTTGTACAGATAATATCTATGGAACCAGAAAATAAGTAACACCCCTCATTTTTCTGCCTCCTGAAACAAGATGAGGTCACTCTTGGACGTCTAGCACAATATTATCATTGGTTAATAGGAAGATTATATAAGAAGGATGGCCACTTATGGCCCTCCCCAACAATACACTTAAACTAAGCTCCTTCCACTAGTTAAATAAAGCTACTTTTGAACCTCACATGTCACAAGAACAACAGGGTAGGAAGGAATACGACAATATGATTGGTCACTATTTGGCTTGAGATTAGCACAATGACACAAACTATTTCTCATCAAATATGAAAATAGAGTGGAAGTTCCCATTTATAAAGCTGAGCCAACAATTGTTAAAGGGACATTAAACTGCTGTGCACAACTACAAAAGAATAATAACTACTCACCATGTTATTGAATATCATCCTGTTCCTGCAGCTCTTTACAAATCAGTTCTCCTGTTTTAATAGCTTAAAGGTGCCAGATACTAAAAAGGACATAAAACCCAACCATTTTCTTTCATGATTCAGATAGAACATACAATTTCAAACCACTTTCTGATTTACTTCTATTATAAAATGTTCTTCGTTTTCTTGTCATTCTTTGTTGAAAATCAAGAAGGTAAGTTCAGGAGTGTCCACTTTTTTGCAGCTGTATAGTGTACAGGTAAGTGTGCATTATACATCATATGAGATTTACATTTTTGCATTTTTTACACAATTTTACAGTTACACAAAATATATTTAAAAAAAGCACTCAACAATAACATAGAGCAATGCAGCCACAGCAAAAATGAACATCTCCTGCTGTATTATGCACCCTAATATTAAGCACATTATACAGCTGTAAAAAGAGGCAATATTACTAATCTTTGAATCTGCATAGCTTATGTCACAGGTTGTGAAAATACCTGAGCTCCAAGATGGCAGCCCCCAGTACAGAGAGGCGGAGCTTCAGTATCTGGCACCTTTCAGCTATTAAAACAGGAAAACTGATTTGAAAAGATCTGCAGGAACAGGATGAAATGCAATAATACAGTGAGTAGTAACTATTCTAGGATAGTTGTGCCCAGCAGTTTAATGTTCCTTTAACAGCGGTCACTATGTAATGCCATATACTGTAGAGTTGTGAAAAGGAAGTTGTAATTTTGTTAAAGGGACACTAAAGCCAGAATTAAAGTTTCAGGATTCAGGCAATTTAAAAAAAGCTGTGCAATATATTCTCTTTATCGGAATGTGCACATTCTTTTTATATGCACAGTTTCTGAGGGCTCCTACCGAGCCTGTGCAAAAGTATATACATGTAAGCATTTGATGATTGACTGATGGCTGTCACATGATACAGTGAGTGGGAAAATTAGATTAACTTTGAAATTTGCCTGAAAATATTCTACTGCTCATTTAAAGTAAGTGCTATTGCATTTTCTTATTATTGTGTAATTCACAGTTATTTAATTCTACCATATTTAGTTCTCCTTTAATATGATCTTTAAGAGTTCACTCCTATAAATGACTTCAACATCAACATCTCTACTTATGCCCATTCTCAGATAGAACTTACAATGGAGTCATCTTTAAGATTGGAAAGAACAATGTTTGTTTATCAGATTTAGAGCATAGGTTTGTGTATAGGCTGTAAGAATATTGAAACTAGAAGGTTAGAGCTAGAGGTACGAATTTAACAGTAGGAGAACCTAAGGCCCCGTAAAGCACTTTGTGTCTGGACACCTCTAAATACTAAGTACAACACTACATCATAGCACTTTCTATTGTTAAAGGAGAAGGGAGTAAATAAACTAGACAGAGTTCACAAACAGGCCCAGGGTACGGTGAGTAAAAGAAACATCAGCTGGGTGTCTCCTGGGAGCAGGAAAGCTTAGAGCATAGGAACATAAACAAAGATGTCATAAAATATAATGCAATAATTATACGCAAACACACACTACAGGTAAATCAAAACTGGTAGGAAAAGAGCATTGGTCATTATTACAGACATAATTAACCACAATCAGACAGATATTGTGACTGAAATAATCTTCACCCCTTAAATTCAGATGGAGAAATACAATATGGGTGATTGAAGACATTTAGAGAACCTACCCTTACAAAAAAGTGCAGTCTCCTTAGTTTAAAATTAAAGTAAAAATATTGTTTCCAATCCTGGCACTCAAATAAAAGTGCAAGGTCTTTTAAGTACTCCATAGACTGCAAATAACAATATAATAGTATGGGTACAACATTTCTGCCCGGTTTGACTTTTACAAAGTTTGACATTGAATATAATATATAAAAACTAGAGGAGCTAAACAAGGAGGGGACTACATATAAAATGTACTGTAATTCCAAAAACATTCATCCCATTTGGATGCACTTTAAAGGGATTGTCTAGTCAAAATTAAACTTTCATGATTCAGATGGAACATGCAATTTTAAGCAACTTTCTAATTTACTCCCATTATCAATTTTTTCTCTTGGTATCTTTATTTGAAAAAGGAAGAATGTAAGAATAGGAGCCGGACCATTTTTTGTTCAGAGTCTGGGTAGCGCTTTCTGATTGGTGTCTAAATGTAGCCACCAATCAGCAAGCACTACCCAGGAGCTGAACCAAAAATGGTTATATTATATTTATATTCAAGTAAAGATACCAAGAGAACAAAGAAAATTTGATAATAAGAGTAAATTAGAGAGTTGCTTAAAATTGCATGCTCTATCTGAATCATGAAAGTTTAATTTTGACTAGACTATTCCTTTAAGCCCAAATGCATTATATAATTTTTCTGCCAGCTGAAATATCTATAAATTTATCAATGTCCAAATACTTCTAGACCTAACTGTACATTTCAAAAACAGTTTTGTTTTTTTACATAGTAAAAAAATCCTTAATCTTTGAGTGACAAAACAGAACTCTGTAGTGAATGAGCAGGGAACAAATAAGCAAACGTTGCTAGCACATTTTTGTCATGGTCAGCGCCTGTGTGTGAAAAAGAGAATAAAAGAAAAATATGTTTTTGTGAGGTTAGCAATGGAAAAGAGAACTTTAAAGGAACACTAAACTGCTGAGTACAGCTACAGTAAAATTGCTACTCATCATGCTATTAATTTTCCTCCTGTACATGCAGCTCTCTTTAATGCTCTCTTATTTTAACTCATTACCGTAGCCAGATGGTAAAGCTGAGTATCTCTATACTGGGTGCTGCCATCTTGGTACGCGTGTATTGATATATTCTGTGACAGAAGCAGTGCACTTTCACATATCAGTGACATTGCTGGCTTTTTTACATTTGTATATAAAATTATTTAGCTAATACCTATGCATTAATGCTGGTATGGCGATTAATTGGATCAACTCCATCTGCTATGTATTTTTAGTCCAGGGGTAAAAGACAAAAATTAATGTAAAAATAAAAGTAGAACTGACAATAAAGAATATAAAGGAACAGAAGCGCCACATGGCCTAGCACTGTATATACTCTTGTGAGATAGTATATTTGAAGTTTACACTCACATTTAGTTGAGCATCTCTCCCTGGGGGGCAAATCTGGTGTTCTATTGCCGTTACATTGACAATTTGATTTTCCTTTTTAAAGGTTCCCTGACTGATGCCTCATCATTTACAGATTCCCTTAATAGTAATACTTTTGGCTTTGAGTTTACAAGCAACACATAAAGATAGATTTTTTAGATCTGACCCTTTCTTTTTCATCTTCAGGCCATATAATCTCAGAGACCTTTTTTAAGAAAGTAGATTGTAAAAGTTTTTTGGAATTTAACAGCAATCATTATTTAAGTTGGAAGAAAAATATCCCATACGGACAATTTAGGCGTATAAGGAGAAATTGTAGCACTAAAGAAATATTTAAAGTACAATCTAAAGTTCTTAAGGATAGATTACTTGAAAAAGGTTATCCTTTAGATCTTATAGAACAAGTAAATTACAACAGGAACAAATACTTTACTAAAGGTAGACATCAATCAAACAAGAAGGATATAGTCACCAAGAGGGTATTTGATAGTACTAACACTCTATTGTTTGTAACTGGCTTTAGTAGCCACCATTGTGAGATCAAGAAAATTATCTCCAAACATTGGTCTATCCTATGTGATTAACCTTTTTTGAAAAAAACAGATTTCCCCTAGACCTAGAGTGGTCTTTAGAAGAGCCCCACGATCAAAAGTAAATTGGCACCAAGCAAAATAGTTAGAGAGAAAATATACCCGGATAAAATAACTACGGCTAAAAAAAACTTTTTTAGGTAATTTCATACCCCAATGTGGTGTCTTTAAATGTCATAAGTCTAGGTGTAGCATGTGCAAATGTGTTGAAAATGGTATTAAGTCTTTCCAGTCGAATTTTACAGGGGAGCAATTTGTCATCAAGAAACGCCTTACATGTGAATTCACTTATGTTATCTATCTAGTACAGTGTGTTTGTGGGGCCCAATATGTAGGGCTTATGAGCCGCAAGGTCAAAAGACACTGGAGTGAACATATTCACAATGTTAAGAGAAAATTTTTGAGACATAGCGTCTCAAGACATTGCACTCATGTCCACAGAGGAAGTTCCAAAACACTCTCTATTTTGCCCATCGAACAAATATCCAGAAATACCCATAATGCCTTATTGCTACTAAGACGTAGAGAAACGTTCTGGATCCATAAATTCAAATTTTGATCCCAGAAGGCCTTAATGAATGTGTTGATCTGGCAGCTTTGGACTTATAATTAACCTCTTATGTTTATCCACCATCATCCTCCCATGTATATGTACACCTTAGTGTTTATCATTTCTATTACTACATGACTAGCCATGTCATATCCCCTCTATATATTTTTCCTATATAGTCTATATATTTATTCGCTTAGTAGGTTCCGTTCTTTCTTCAAATTCATTAAATTAACTTCCCTAGGGGGGTGGAGCCAGAGGTTGAAGCAGCAGGATGTGTTTTAGTAGAGCTCCTCACTTTATTTCCTATTTCATGGACTAATTCATCACTTTATTGAAAGCTGGTGTATGGCAACAGTACTAAAGACATCTAGGAGGATGCTCTTCAAACTTTGCTCTGCCTATGCTCTTTAACACTAATTAATCGACACTGGGAGGTCTCTTGCGCAGTACGGCCTAAGTGAGTAACCTGGAGACTGAAGCCTAGTAGAGTTTTTACTAACTATATTGCTATCTCCTTGCTTCAACATGGAAACTATCGCACAAGAGCTTCATGCCCTTCTAGCAGAATTTGAAGCGGCAATGCTCCAGCATATCGACTATGTGTTTCGGACACCACAGCCAGAGGAGGGATATCACTCAGTTCTCAGACAACCGGACCCGGAGGTGCCGGTACCTGAGGAACATCAAGGGCGGACTGTTCAGACTACCGATTCAGCGTGGGCAGATCTTACCTCACAGAGCGAGTTACAGGACACTGCTTCCACTTCACTTAACAAGCTGAGCCTGAAAGAGATAGATAAAAAGTGGAGGTGTATACAGCGCCTGATTAGGCAAGAGGCTTTAAAATCAGTGGAGAATCCGGGTATAGATATAAATATATATATAAATATAAATATAGATATAAATATAATGGAACAATTTATTACAAAAGTTAATGATAGATGAAATACAAGTGTTACACCTATGTACTAAACAAATAACTAATGAATTAAAAGTATCAGCAATAAATCTATTGATCAATCAGAATTTCTGGGTTAAAAGCATCAACAATACATTAAATAATACACTCTCAAAAAATACTACATTCTCCACTGCTTTTAAAGCCTCTTGCCTAATCAGGCGCTGTATACACCCCCACTTTTTATCTATTCTTCTTCCAGACCAGTTAGGAGGTCTCTGTATACAAGCTTGAGGCTACACCTTGGCGCTCGACCTAAATACATGTTTTTACTATCCTGAAAGAGATAGACCCTAGCTGCTTGGCTATGCTTCAGCAATTATTGGTCTGGACGACTCCTAATCTGGAGATAGCTAAGCCCCTATCAATACCAATGAGACTGGACACATTGACCACCCTGATAACAAGACCTGACGGCTTGGCCATCCTAAATGAAGCACACTCCCAACTCCTAATACCCAGTGGGGAAATTATGACCATATTAGAGGGAAACAAGATTGGTATCGGATAGGTACCTTCAATAAACCGAGCAGCAAGATTGAGAACCTAAGTAGTGCTGCTCAATAAAATGACTTTCTCCAATTAACACCCTATCATTTGGAGATCTGTTTACGTGACTGTTCTATATATATGAACTTTTTCCACACTGCTAAAAATAAGTACTAATTGAATGTGGACTTTATTTACCAGGGAAACAGGTTATATCATTGTACTCCTCTGTATTTGTATATGTTCTCAGATACAATCTATTTTTGGTAACAATATCATCACTGCTGCTGACCGCATAGTAAATAGAGGAAATTATATCTATTTACTTACTTAACAGTTCAAGATAGTTGATTCATGGATATTTGCTGGTTCATACTGTTTGAGGTTTATAGCTGTATACAGATGTTTTATAGGTAAATGAAGATTAAGTTATACATATTAATAGCTGAATCTCTCCTCTTATTATGTTTGTCATTATACTACAGGAAACATGGATATCCATATATTGTATGTACTCTATGTAAAGCTATTTGTATGTTTTATTATACAGAAATTATGAGAGTGTGAGGTACCTAGTTATATTTTGTACATAAATATATTTCTTGAAGTTTCAGTTTAGGTTTAGCTTTTTAGCTTACATGGTCATAAGATGTACCCTCCACATGGATATTACTTGGGATATCTCCATTTTTGCTGTTCATGGTGATAATGGTGGGTCATGGATACATATACAACTTTGAGCGTTAAAGATGTAAGGGGATAGATCTCTGCTTAAACTATGGGATGTACTAGATTATTTCATACTCTGTATGTATGCATTCAATTTAGCCTATCTCCTGGGATACTAATAGACATAGTATGGGACAATGTTCCTGCATGTTTCTAGGTGGTCTCTGAAAGGGCTGATATGTGTCTAGAGGTTCCTAAGATAGTTAGATATATGATGGCTGGGCTTTCGGCGGCTGTGATGGCGCAGTCCTGACTTCATAGTGAACGATAATTGGGAATCTACTTAACGTACCTCAAACAGCCCAGAATATACTTATTTAAGTTAACCACTAATATTACTCTAACAAGTACAACCTATCCATAGTATACTCATAATTTTATCCCCAAAAAGTTCCTTATCCTATTTACATAACATTCATTACTGTATTAAACTTTCGGTAGCAGTGATAAACCTTTATTTAAAATATCTGAGAGCTATAAAAAAGCATGAGACAAACTCTTTATAATATTATTGACTCTGTTTGCACTCCCCCCCCCATAGTTTACTTGGTAAACTGACGAAAATAGATCCCTAATTTCTCATTTATATGCTTCATCGAAGCGGCTACTAATAATCTCCTCCTAATCTTCTATTTTTAATAGTCAGAGCTATAATATGCAAAATGGTTTTAGGTCTGCTGATGGATGATCACCAGTACTGTGAGGACAAAGAGTGTAATTCCAAATTATATCTAGCAACCTATTTACAGTTTTTAGCCTTAGATTTCTGGTAGCTGGTCACCTGGCTATAACTTGTGGTACCAATGCCCGACACCAATGTTTGCTAGTCCTTAATATACCCATAGTGTAAACCAATAGCACACATGCTCTTATTTAGTATAATATCACCTGGTTTGTGGTTTGTATGGCTATGTTATCTCCCATAATATGTATCCGCCAACTATATATATAAAAATAAAATAAAAAGTGTATCTCCCCTCACCCTTTCCCGCTCTGTGAGATAGAGCGGGTCATATCCATTACCCCTTTCCCGTCTCCGTCCAGTGGTGACAGCAACCCCTGAGGGGAGATACAACATATGTCCCTTTATCGTATGGGTCCAGTGGTGGTATATTTTCTATGCTAACCAGGCCTTCAATTTATATTTCTTTATTTTTGGCCCCTAGCCTCACTCCTTGAGTTTAGGATGGCTCCGCCCCCATCACCCCACCACCCCTTATTCCCCCCCCTTTACACCATTGAGCTTACTTCGTAAGCAAAGGAAAATAAATCCTATAGAAATTTTTTTTTTTTCTCTTTACTCTTTGCAGGGCAACAACCTAATTCATTCATCAACATTATTTCTTATCAGTGATCTCAAAACTTCCCAGTTATAGATAGACTTTGAAGTTTTCTATATTGAAAAGGAATAGACAGATTGATAAAAGACCTATTGTACCACTACTACTATCTCGGTATCAATTATATGCATATGTCTGATCACTTGTATTTCTCTGAAAGATGATGATTGGTCGATGAGTGTAATACATATGTTTACAGAAGAACAAAATGTTACCCATTATGGTTGAAACCTATTACATAATTTGTTGTTGATATATATATTTAATGTTTTATACTCTACCAAGCCCAAAAGTGGCTATAGACATAGCTTACTTACCTCCATTGAGCATTTATATTTTACCACGGTCTAAGAGTGGCCTATTAAATTCAGAGGAGGTCTTTATAATTATAAAAATGAGGTTACAGTTATCTCTGTCTATTTCATTTTGAATCTGTAGCTAGCTGACTGTACACTGTTTTATTACTGTGAATTTTATCCCAACATTTGTACTACTTAAGTTTTGGCAATTCTACATGCACTGTATATGTTTATAACAACCTCAATAAAAAAATAATTGGAAAAAAACAACAACTTCCCCCTAGGCACTTAATCATAGATATTTTTTATCCCTTAGCATTTTCACGTATCAGCCCATCATTGTCACATATCCCCCTTATATCCCCATATTATTTGTATTTATTTTATCTAGGTGGTTGGATTATAGATTTCTTATTACATTTTATTTAACACATTAGTTTTTTCGCCTACTGATTACACGCTGCAATCTTTCACCATACTATGAATTAATAATGTATATTTTTATTTTAGTTACAATAATCAGCATATTAACTTATCAGCCCAAATCCCCCACCAATTACATGCCCCATTCCCTCACCACATTATTAATTAATAATGTATATTTTTATTTTAGTTATAAAATCAATATCATAGGTTCTTACTATCAAATTATATTAGTTGCCCACCACCCTCTTTTTAATACCGGACAATTTTTATTGTTGTTATAAGAATAGTATTATAGGTGCATATTATTAATCCATATAAATTGTTCATTATCGTTTTTAAAAATCTCGTGTTTCTATTATCTTAGATTGTCCAATAAGTTTGATTTCCTTTTTGTATAATATATACTGTCTTTTCCCCCTTATCATGTCATATATTCACATGATATAATAACTAAAACTGGATCACAATAATAACATAAACTGTAATAGGCTACTCAAAGCCTTCCCCTTGACTCACACTGGATAAGTGTTTTTCTTGCCTTTTTTTTTACATACCCCCCCTTATTAGTGAGAGGGTTCTAGCCGATGACGCTGCTTTAGTAATATCTTTCTAGCACGGATAGTACAGCCTTACAGCGTCCTCCCCGTCTTGTTGTATTAGCCCAATCAGCTGTATTATGCCAATTGCATCATCTAGAGAAGGTTCTCTATCTAGTGACGTGATTGATTGTAACCAATTATGATAGGTTTTATTCTCTACACCCCCGACACTTCCCCTATCACTATTAATCTTACAGCGTAGATTTCACAGCCACTATATGCTCCACTTCTTCAGTATTAGATGATTTTGTACCACATGAATCTAATATATCTTGGTCACTTAAATCTAATAATAATGATTAAACCTCCTCTTTATGCATGCATATATATAAGTAAGTCAAAAGCCTATGAATTCCCTATCTCAGTTGTACTGATCTTTTGCATTCAGTGAATAATACTGTGAATGAGAAACCCGTTTGGAATGGCAACAAGTAATTATATCTCTCAATGTGACCTGTGTGTAAGACGTGTAGATGTTTGTGTGTGTATATATATATATATATTTTTAGTACAATTTTTTGGAGTTTTCACTGTGAACATATATAAGATTCCTTCAAGGGGGGTTGTTTAGCAAATCTATAATTCTAATATGTTGTGACACACTGTATATTATTATTATTATTTATTATTTTTTGTTGTGTATTTCTTGCTGATCATTGAACTAGATCTTATATGTTAAATTTTGTCTACTTCTTGTGTTGCTCCCCATGTGA
Source organism: Bombina variegata variegata (assembly GCA_905336975.1). Classification (NCBI taxonomy): domain Eukaryota; kingdom Metazoa; phylum Chordata; class Amphibia; order Anura; family Bombinatoridae; genus Bombina; species Bombina variegata. Next base: position 13,616 of record CAJPDP010040057.1, read on the forward strand.
TTTATATGGACTGTTTGTGTTGGTTGCTATGACAAATGTAATTGATTATCACACCTCCGCCCAGATGTAGCTGTTTGTTTATGATTAGTTTGATGGTATATAGGGCAAGTGTTTTAAACCTTTTGTATTAAGTCACCAGGTTGACTGAGAAACGCGTTGCTTGTTTTTATATTTGTTTTAATAAAGTACGTTTTGCACTTACTTCTTGCCTCTATACCATTCTATCTGCCGCACACCTGAATCTCGGTGTATCTTTTGCTGGGATATCGTATCCTGTGTTACGATCATCTGGGGTTGTTGTTCCTCTTGTTCAGAGAAGAATTGCCTGGTATTTCAGCGCTGGACTATCATTGGGCAGGGTCAG
>CAJPDP010040192.1:0-14340 GCA_905336975.1 Bombina variegata variegata
CTCACCATTGTTCATAGCTATTTCTTCATCAAATGATATCTAAATAATTAAGCAAATTAGATAATAGAAGTAAATTGGAATGTTGCTTAAAATTGTATTCTCTATCTGAATCATGAAAGAAAAATCTTGGGTTTAGTGTCCCTTTAAGGGGTGAATGGGCAGTGCTTTATGAAACACAGGTCCTTCTCAATTTAGACCATAACCCCGGAGAGATACTTATTGGGAATCTTCTTGAATAAACAAAGGGAGACACCTGATCTGTGCAGAGGAAGATTTGGAGTTTTACAGTTTTATTTTTTTCATTTTTTTTATCTACTCCCAACCCACCTGATAAGTTTAGGCCTATTTGGATCCTATTGTTAACTTACAATTTTCCAATAGAAAGTGTATGATTCTACTCTCGATTGATTTGTCACACTGGGAAATTAGAGTCTTGGTTTGGTTTGTTCGGTTATGATTATTATGTTAGTAAATTTAATAAATGAAAAGAAGGACATACACGGGTAAATAACTTTACATTATCTTTAATCTATTATTTTAATTGTATAGCAGCGCCATATATAAGTACATTGTTGAGTCAACATTGCTCTTTCTTTATTTGCTACGATAATTAAAACCAGGTGTTGACAAGTCTAAGTAATTTTTTGAGTTTAATTTTATTTGTTTGGATACAATTGGGATTTGAACTGTATAATAATATAATTTCTGTATACATCGAAAGCCGAAGAATATTGTCTTTTATTATGCTTTGCCAATTTCAACTTCATATCTTGTAAAGTCAAATGTATTTCCTCTATATAAGTGCACTGTTAGAGTAATACATATATATATATGTAGTATATGTGTTGTGCATTAAAAAAGGTTACATTTTCTCATTTAAAAGCAGCAGGATAAAAACATTGCATACCTAAGATTTTATTTTGAGTTCTGTCTGATTGACAAATCTCACAGCTGTATTAAAGAAAATGTGCAAACCATCACAAGCATATAAAGATAAAGCAGATTTATTCAGTACACAAAACTGTAATACATTTTATAGATAGAGGAAAGAAAAAAAAATGATAGTCAATGGTCATTAAATATCAGAACACTTAATTTATTACAAATGAAGTATAAGTTATCAAATAGTAGCACTGACTTCTCTAAGTTCTTTTTGCAATCAAGATTCCAAAAATGCTATAAAAAGTATTTCATTCTTTTTCAGAATTCTAAAAAGCAATGAGACAGCCATTGAAGTAGAACATACAAGCAAAACGTGTTTCTTTAATCGGCCTGCGGGCAAACTAAGCTACTGTGTTGTATACACATGCAGCCAGGCGGTGGACAATAAAGTTATTTGCCTTGACAGTCCCATCTGCTATTAGAGGGGACATTGCCCTTTTAGAGTTGCTTGTCCAAGATCACATAGCCCCTTCAATTCCAGCTGAGCTCATCTATGCTGGTGTGCGTGACATGGCTGTGTAACTAAGTGTGCCAAAGATATTTTAGTTATATTGTTTTTATTCAGCTATTTACCTACCTTTCACTACAGTAAATGAAATCGTTTTCAGCAAATGTTCCATTTTCTGTGGAAAATAGTTCATATTGTACATTCTGCAAATTGTAATTATTACAGTTATTGTAATCTCCAATCATCTCCAGCTATTATTTATGCATAAACACAATGCATGAGCAAATTATAAATAATAATGGCAGGTCAATCACACAGGGGTAAGAGCAGAAGTAGTCTCTTCTATTTGTTATTTTGTTTTTAGTCTAAGGTGCTAACCATTATAAAATAATCAAATGATGACTTACAAAGGGTAACATGATGGAGTGTGTACAGCAGAAAGGAAGTGGCTGCAATTCTAGCAATAACCTCCAGCTCAGCTGCCAAGAATGATCATAAAGGGATTTACTGAAATGAGTGAGAGGTTTGTGAAACTCAAGAAACAGAAAGGGCATAAAAAGAACCAACAGGAACGGTGACAAAGCACATTACAATTTACTCGTAAAATTCCCTATTATTCTTTTGGTACCAGTAAAAAGTTTGGCCCAGCAGGGCAGGGACACCATTAAATAGCATCTTTTTATGTTCTAATAGGAGAGAAATAACACAAACAGGAGTTAGCACCACGTCCTTTCAGGTGTACAGCTTCTTCTTGAATTATTAATATCACTCCAGGGTATCTCAGCAACCTGCAGGAAGCAACCAATCGGTGTAAATTAGGTTTATGCAAAATGTCTCAGCAGAAGTGCTGTAACCCTCTGTATCCTACAATACAGAAATATCACTGTCTTTGTGTTGCTGTTTTGGGTATTTTCTACAACAATTTACAGTTCTGTTGCATTAAATTTGCGGTCGTGCCTCCCAACTTCGCTTTTAAGATTGAATCTCTCCATCCCATTTACAATAGGTCTTACATGTCACCTTTCTGAAATATGTAAAATTCTTAATGAGTCTTCCCAGGATTATTCTAAGCTCCAATTACAATTCAATTGGCAAAATTTACAAAGAGGTCTCAGCAGACAGTAGGTGCAGTGATCTAAAACTCTCTGTTCTGGTGAGATTATCTAAGCATTCTTGTAAGTACTACGAGGTCTCTCGAAAAAGTTTAGAAAGGAAAATTTTAGTTTGAGAGGAGTTTCTCTTGTTATGCAGGGTTTTGCATGTAAAACAGAGACACATACATTACAAGGCTCAAGAAAGCCCCCAAAAGATTTTGGCAAAGCTGGAGTTGCTAGTGAGAACAGTGTTACTGGAGAGGCTGGTGAGAACAGTGTAACTGGAGAGGCTGGTAAGAAAAGTGTAACTGGAGAGGCTGGTGAGAACAGTGTAACTGGAGAGGCTGGTGAGATTGGTGAAATGAGAGAGGCTGGTTAAACAAGTGTATCTGGAGAAGCTGATGAGATTGGTTAAAACGGAGAGACTAGTAAAACAAGTTAAAATGGAGAGGCTGCAGACACTGGTACGTTGGAAGCTATAGCTCACTATCCTTCTCATCATTTTCATCATTAGGTACTGGATCACTCCAGGAATATACTAGTATAGACAAAAATGAAGGAGGGCACTTTAAAGAAGCTAGGCCAGTTAAAATTTCAAATAGATTGAACAATTATAAAATCACATGAAAATAGCATAAAATGGATTAATACTCAACAAACATAGGGATGTTTACCTAAACCACTGACATCCACATTCTCACACAAAAAAAGAGGCTTATACAGACAAATTTAAAGCGCTTATGCAATATCGTCTGCCCTCAGACACAGTTTAATACAACATCAAGTTCTTTTAAAGCTGTTCTGACAACAGACTCACACAAGTCATTTTTGCTCAAAAACATACATACAAATTGGCCACAATCGATATACCAGTATGTTGTGAGTCCCAGTGGTTAGAGCTTCAAAACAGATCACTTTAAACCTCCTGCATTCATATGAAACTTCTTGTTATTCCACATCATAATGCACCTTCAATTACTATGAGTGTCTCAGCTCTAGACACTTGCTGACTCGGTCACGTGATCTGCACATTTCAGGCACACAGCTGTTGGCTAATGCTCTCAGAGGCAGCGTTCGTATCTGAGCAGTTTGCAAGTAAAAAAATGATTCAATCCTGCAATTAGTGCACCAGGGCACGCAGGAAATTCATTGCTTAAAGTGATCTATTCAAAAACCACAGTTCATCTAAGATGATGTCATTTCTCTATTATCCTGCACTTAGTGCACAGGGCATGCAGGGAAATGAATGATTAAAATTATGATAATCACAAGCCCCAATTAGTCCAAGATACTGTCCTCAACCGGTTTCACCCCTTGTGTGGGGCTTTATCAAGATGGCAAGTAATCTTGGATATCATCCTTAAAAAAGGAAGCCTCTCTTTCCTATTGGTCAAAATAAACCAGTCCCTATATATAGTTTACCATTTCTCTCTAATCAATCACACAATTTCTGGTGTAAATAGAGATATATAAACATAATTTGTGTATCATAACACATGATAAAGGGCATTAATTATTTGTAAAATCATGAATGTTATTTTTTTTTTTTTTAAATATAATTTTTATTAAGAATTTCAAAACATACATTGTGATATAAAAGAATGTAACGTCAATTACAGGAATTGTCCAGTAGCAGGTGACAGTTAACACAGTCAGAAAAACAAAATTGGCTTGCAAAGGAACTACAACATTTTGTGCACAATACTTTTAACACTTGTATGAGATTGTTATAACGGTACATCATCACAATTTTCCTCTTTCTCTTCCCCTTTTAGTTTACCTTCTTTACCTAAATAAGCTATTTAAGCTTTTATCCCAAGATCCCTCAAAAAGGGTCTAGAGGACCAGAATGTTCAAATAAAGAAAACTAGGGGGGATAAGACCTGGAGAGAACCCTATTGGGTCCAGGGAATTGTGTGATGGGATTTAAGTAGGTGAAGCAAGTTAAACATGCTCGGGGTCTTCTGGTTCATCCCGACCATCTTTAAAAACGTAATAGTTATATTATACTACAGCAGTGATTATTGAAGAGTAATAACTTGAGGATGAGCGGCACACTTTGATAGGTTTAATAGTAGGAGCGATCTGAGGTGAGAAGTGGGCCTGCTCATGGTAAATCATTGGTCGCTTCGTAATTGGGTTGGACTACAATATTCACTATTCTATTAAATTTTAGGGATATAGTAAGTTGACAGGGATCTGAGGAACTAAATTTAAATCTAGACGTGTTGTATAGGGCACTCTTAGGCCAAGATCTGAACATCAAATGAACAGGTTAGAGATATTAAGGGAGGGCAGAGCAGAGAGGGTATAGTAGAGGGGGGTAATAAGGGAGAGAGGGAGAAAGAGAAAAAAAAAAGGGGGTTGGAGGGGTAAGGGGATTCAGCATTTTTTATTTCAATGAGAAGGAGGGGGGGAGAAGTATTGCATTCCCCTCCTATAAATTAAGCACTGAAGTTGATATCTACCATCTTCTCTTAGATGGAAAGAATCTTGTCCTCCCCCAGTAAGTCCCAGGGGTTCCAAGTTAGGGCATGCAGATCAATCTGTTGGTGGGCGTTGTACACATAGTTTTCCATTGACTTGAAGTAAGAGATGAGCTGAATTAAAGCCTGCCAGTTCGGACAGTCGGTTTTCTTCCAATTCCTGGCAATAAGTAGTTTTGCGGCCATCATGATAGTAATCAGTAGAATACAGCTCGGTACCGGAAGGGGCCGGAGACCGGCATGAATTATGGACATCTCTGGGGGGAGGGACATAGTAAGGCCCAGAAGCTGACACAGAGACTCCAATTTGCGCCATAAGGGGGCAATGATGGGGCAGGCCCACCAAATATGCTGGGGGTCCCCTATTTGTTGGCAGCCTCTCCAGCAAAGGGGGGAGCTGTTCGGGATTCGGGATTTTATGAATCTTTGAGGGGATATAGTGCCATCTAGTCATTAGCTTGTAAAACAATTTGAAGAGAGTTACACAGTGAATGGAAGACCTAGTGTGTTGGATTGCTTCCGACCATAGATCTATAGACAGATCTATACCCCAGTCCCTCTCCCAATCCTCCATTTGTCTGGTCTTAGTGAGCTTGGTAGCATTGAGGAGGATTAGATAGTGGGAGGACAAAGGGGAAATGTGTTGTGAGTCTGTGGAGAGCCTTGTTTCCCATGGAGTCAGTGGTCTGGGGGGGCTTTTAAGATACCCCATGACTTTAAAATGGAGAAGAGTCTAAGGAGGTCGAATCTGAATTTGGGTGGAATATTGTGGCTTTGTGCCAAGGCATCTGGAGACATGAGTCGGCCTTCTGTACAAAAGTCTGTTATTTGGAGGTTGGACAGAGCCCGCCAGCGGAAGACCCAGTAGAAGCCCTGACATGGAGTGGGAAGGAGAGGGATGCGGGGAGACCAATTTATGATGACGAAGCTGTGCCCAGGAAGTTCTGCAGTGCTGGACAATTTTTTTGTGAATCGGAAAATCCGAGGAACAGTGGGGTTGGATCCATAAAAGATCTATCAGTGTTAGGATGGCCGGGATGGAGGCTTGTTTGAGTTCTAGCCAGCGGGGGATGGCTGATTTTGTATTCCACTAGGAGATATGGGATAGAAGGGCGGCTTCGTAGTAAAGCCTAATGTTTGGTAAACCTAGGTCTCCTGTCAAAACCGGGCGTTGCAGCAGGGAGGCTGTAATTCGGGGCCTCTTTCCATTCAAATATATCGGTTAATTACCGCCTGAAATTTGTTGAGCAGTGGGAGTGGGACCTTCACCGGCAGACATCGGAAAAGGTAGGTTAATTTGGGGAGCTGCATCATCTTGACTGCCGCTATTCTCCCAAACCAGGAGATTTCATCATANNGAGCACAGATCTGTTTGAAGTTGGGAAAGAAGGATATGGAAATTTTTAGACAGAATAGTGCTGATGTCATGGGAGAGAAACACTCCTAAGTGCTTTAATCCTGACGATGACCACTGAAAGTGGAATTTTTTCTTAAGAGAGTACAATTGAGAGTCAGACAAGTTTAGGGGGTAAGCCTCTGTTTTACTAATATTCAGTTTATAATAGGAAATGCTACCGAACCTGTCTAGTAATTTGAAAAGTGCGGGGAGTGACTGCTCCGGATCTGTGATAAAAAGTGTTAAGTCGTCCGCATACAGAGACAGTTTTTGGGGGGTGTCATGTAATACCAGGCCCTGAACCAGCGTTGAAGTTCTGATTGCTGCGGCAAGCGGCTCAATGCTTAGGGCGAATAGAAGGGGAGACAGGGGGCATCCCTGTCTCATGCCATTAGCAATCTGTAACTTGTCGGAGCAGAAACCCAAGCCCCTCACCCTCGCCGTAGGGCAGGAATATAGGGATCTAACAGCTGTGATAAAGGGGTCCGGTAGGCCGAACGCTTGCAGAGTCAGGAACATGTAGTCCAACCTCACCCTGTCAAACGCTTTTTCAGTGTCCATTGACAGGGCTAGGAGAGGAACCCCCATGTCTGCGGCCTCAGTAAAGATGTTGAGGAGGCGCCTTGTGTTATCAGGGGTCTGTCTACCCGGGATGAAGCCCACCTGGTCTGGGTCAACTAACTCTGGGAGCAGTCTGTTTAATCTGGTGGCCAGTATTTTTGCGTATAACTTTACGTCTACATTAATTAAAGAGATCGGCCTATAGCTCTCACAGAGAGTGGTCTTTGCCTTCTTTGGGAACCGTAATAATGGAAGCTTCAAGAAATTCAGGGCGGAGGACGCCTGAGTTGAAGGTAGAGTTAAAGAATCTGATAAGGAGGGAAGTGAAAGTTTTGTAAAATAGAGCAGTGAACCCATCCATACTGGGAGATTTATTAATAGAGAGTGAAGAGATCGCTTGCTTCACTTCCTCTGCCGTTACTAGGCCAGAAAGGCTTAGGGCATCCTCCTCTGAAAGAACTGGCAAGGGGAGGAGGGACAGGAACTGCTCTATCTGTCGGTTCAAGGTCTTTGAGCCCTCTCGGGAGGAATCTAAGTTGTACAGGTCAGAGTAGTAATGGGCAAATGCCCTTGCAATATCTTTAGGGGCATAGACCGTTCCCCTGGATGTTTTGATTTGAGGGATCCGGCGTTGCTGGGCTCGGATTCGAAGTTTATGTGCCAATAGACGGTTGGCTCTATTCCCTTTGTAATAATAAAGTTGTTTAAGGGATAAGAGGTTGGACTGTATCCTTTTGTCTTCAATTGTGTTAATTTTAGATCTAATGGTTGTGATTTTTTCTGCGATCTGTCTAGAGGGGCCTCCTTTGTTGAGAGTCTCCATAGACCGGAGTTCAGAGTATAGTTGGGCCAGGGGTTTACCTGAGATGTTACGATTCACTGAAGCCTGTTTTGAATGTTATTTTTTTATTTATTTATTTTTAAATATTTTTTATTTATTTTCCATAGAAAAGAGAAATTTGATACAAAACAATATCTTTCAGTGAAGTGAAGGTTGAGTTACAATGTCCATAACATAATTGTCCTCTGAATATGTTCAAAAGTTTGGTGGACTGAATGGCGTGTTGGTAAATGTCCTGCATATAAAATACGGTTTACCGTGTATTGTTGTTGACATCAAGGTTGCAATGTATCATTTCCATCTTAAACATTAATGCATGTGGAAATTTTTTGACAAAGAAAGAAAACAATGGTCATTCAAATATAACAACAATGAATACAAATAACTAACAACATTTGATATTAAAATAAGAACTTATAATTGTCAGTATACATCTCCGTGCTTTGATTCAAGGTGTCATCTTTCATGTATAATATATCCTGGTCTGTAATGTTTGCATGACCTCAGGTTGTTAGACTTAAAGTGAGACAAAGTGGAGGAGAATTGAGAAAACATGTATTTTTTATATCTGGATGTTAATCAATTCAGCTATACCTAGGTACATATCTATGTGGTCTGTTATCTGGTAATAAAGTTTTTCCAGGGAAAATGTGGAGCGGACGTGACTTTGCTATTCCTGTATTGATGGGATTGTCAATGTTTTCCAATGTCTGGGGATAACTTGTTTAGCACTATTTAACAGAATTGTTAATGCATTATTTTGTGTCTATGTTAGTTTTGGGGTGGGTTTGTGGAGCAACAGAGAAGATGGGTCAAACTTGATAATAGTGGAGAGTAGTGTGTTAATTTTGGTAAGTACTTGTGACCATAATGGAACTATCAGGGGACATGACCACCAAATGTGTGGTAATGTGCCTGCTTCACCACATACTCTCCAACACCCATCCTATGTGCTGGGGAAGAGTTTTTTCAGTCTGTAGGGAGTAAGATACCAACGCATCAAAAGTTTATAGTTGGTTTCTAGGATACTCGCTGAGACTGATATCTTGGCCGTCCGTTGGAAAACTTTATTCCACTCTTTCCACATTGGAGGGGAGAGTAGATTAATGTTGCATTTATTGGTATATGAGGTTAATTGATTAGGGGGGGAAGAGATTAGTATTTTATAGATTAGTGAGGTTGTGTCGTTTGTGGGAGTATCACCCGAGCACAAGGATTCAAAAATTATTTTTGGTAAATATATGTTTGATTTATTGGGAGTTGAAGAGAGGACATGGCAAAGTCTAAAGTATTAGAACCAATGGGAGAAAATTCCTTGACCGTGTTCTAGCAATTGTTCCCTAAAGTAGGAAGTTGTATCATAAAGTAGGGTATGATCTCTCTAAGCGAGGGTGTTTTATTAAAATTAATGTTAGCCCCGAAGGGTAGGGAGGTGTCTGAGAGAATAGGGGCTAGGGGGGAGGGGATTGTGGAGAGTTGTTGCTCGGATTAGATGGAGAGGTTCCATGTTTTATATACCTCACTTATTATTGGGTATGAGTCAGTGACCTTAGGCCAAGTGGATCTGTGTAGCCAACATTTTCCTCCTAATTGAGTTTCTTGGAGCATCTTGTACTCCAATTGAACCCATTCCTTGGTTTGTACCAAGGCACCAATCAACTATTCTTTATAAGATCATCACCTTTCTATATTTAGCTATATTAGGGACCCCCAGCCCTCCGCTATCTTTCGGGTGATATAAGGTGGTTTTAGCTATTCAAGGGTGTTTATTTGCCCAGATGTATTTATTTAAATTGTTTTGAAGATTTGGTATATATAACTGTGGCAGTGGGATTGGGATGGCATTTAATAGGTATAGAATTTGTGGGAGAATTGTCATTTTTATAGCCAATATGCGTCCTATCCAAGATAGGTATTTGTGATTCCATTTAGCCAATTCTAGGTTAATTTCTGTAATTAATTTAACATAATTATGTTTGTGGAGGATATTACAGTCTGATGATAAAAAGAAACCTAAATATTTTAGTGAGTCTTGTTGTATATCTAAAGAATAATTTTCACAATTACAAGAGAAAATTTACTGAACAATATGGTGAATGGTTAATACAGTCATTTAGACATAATGCTTATTTGTGCAATTAGCAATGTATTACTCGTACAGTAGAAACAAACTCTGCAGAGTATCAAGATATTCTTCAAAAAGCGGTGACATTCATAGTACAAATGACTATATGCTTTGCATTTCACCATGATCTGTGTGTTCTTTATTGATCTTGTTTAGATGTTCCAAGATCCTAATTTTTAGAAATCTGGTCGTTTGACCTAAATATTGGATTTTACAATTGCACTGCAACAAGTATATAACATTTTTGGTTTTGCAACTGATAAAGCTCTTAATTTCAAATATTTTCCCAGTAACTACTGATTGAAAGTTATTATTTACCTTCTTTGAATAATTACACCCTGTGCATCTCCCACATGTATAAAAGCCCTTTAGATCCGATATTTGGATTGGTTTTGGAGGGCACATACCCTTCACAAGGGAAGGGGCCAGTTGCTGTTTAAAACTGGTTCCTTTCCTAAAAACTATCTTTGGTGTCTGAGGTATAATGTCCTTGAACAATTCATCCTCTTTGAGGATATGCCAGTGTCTCCTAATAATGTTTTTAACCTGTCTGTGTCCACTGTTAAACGTAGTAATGAATCTTGGGAAACTTGGTTGTTGATTGGTTCTGTTGTTCTTATCCTTATCAATTAGTAGGGAATTTCTTTCTAATTTTTTGATTTGTATTCTCTCCTGTTCTAAAACTTTCTCCTCATATCCTTTTTGTTGGAATCTCTTTTTGAGGAGGATTGACTGTTCCTCAAAATCCTCCATCCTATCACAGTTCCTCCTAATCCTAAGGCATTGTCCCCTAGGGATAGCTTTTAACCATATGGGGTGATGATGGCTGTCTTTCCTGATATATGCATTCATATCACATTTTTTTAAAAAGTTTTAGTGTGAATATGATTATTTGATATAAACATGGAGAGGTCTAGAAAAGTGATCTCTTTTTTATTTATTTCAGGAGGTAAAACAATTGACTTATCACTTTTGTTTAAATATGTAATGAATTAATCTAAAAATCCTAGATCCCCTTTCCAAATACATAGTATGTCATCTATGTATCTCCACCATGTCACCAGGTCCACCTCATAAGGATTATTTGCCCATACATAATGGTGTTCAAAATAATCCATATAGATGATGGCATAACTAGGGCCAAACCTGGTGCCCATGGCGATTTCACATATCTGAAGATACTGTGTATTGTTAAACCCGAAAAAATTATGAGTGAGAATATAATCAATGGCCTGTATTAAAAAAAATCCAAAAAGGAAGGTGTGAGGTCTGGATCTTGCTCCAATCTCCATTTAATAGCTTTTAAACCTTTTTCATGATCTAAGATGGAATAGAGGGATGTAACATCCATAGTTACCCAGTGAAAATCCTCCTGCCACGCTATATTATTGAGAATGTTTAATGTATGTTTAGTATCCTTTAAATAAGACTTTGCAGTCTGTGCATACAGTTGCAGGAACAAATCTGCAAAGGTTGAAATGTTGGAGGTTAGTGAATCTATGCCACTGATTATGGGTCTCACTGGTGGTCTAGTTTTTATACACCTTAGGGAGAAAATAAAATATGGGGGTCTTTGAATCAGTTTTATATAAAAAGAAAATTCCTCCTGTGTTATTGTTCCCCTATCAAATGCCTGTATCAATAAATCATGCAGTTCTTTGGTGAACCTCTGTTTAGGGTTTCTATTTAATGTTAAGTATGTTTTGTCATCTGATAATAGCCTATCTGCTTCTTCCATGTATTAATCCCTAAATAATAACAACCCCCCTTATCGGCCTCCTTAATGATGATGTCCCCCCTTTTGTTCAAACACTTAAATATCTCAAATTCCTGTTTATCCAGATTATGATGTTTCGGTTTGTGTTGCATATTTTCAATATCTTTTAAAATGAGATTACCAAATACATCAATATTGGATCCCTTACAGTGACTGGGATAAAAACTAGATGCATTTCTAAAATGAGACCTCGGATTAATATCCTTTACAGAATTAGTGGGTTTATAGCAAACTGTATCTTTTTTGGCAAAAAAATCTCTTAACAGTGATATTCCTAAAACATTTATGGGCATCTATAAACAATTGAAAGGAGTTAACTCCCTGTGTAGATATAAATTTCAAACCATTTGATAGAACCGTTTTTTTCTTGTTCAGTGATATTTTTAGTGGATATATTGTGTATTTATATTCCCTTTGTCTCCTCCTCCTGTGTCTATCTTCTTCCTCCCCCCCTAGAGTGTCTGGGGTTCTTTCCCTTTTTTTTCTCTCTCCTCTACCCGTAGGGATGAGTATCTGTTGGGATTTATCCAACTTGTGGGGGTGTATTTAGGCTGGTCTCTGTTGGTGTCAATGTGAAAAGGATGGGTAGTTCTAGTGGAATGTGAAGAATATGTGTGTCCATATCTCCCTGGTTCCTGAAAATCAGATTCATTGTGATGAGAATAAGTTCTATGTGACTTGTTGTGAAAATAATTAGTTCTGTGTGATGTGGTACGTGCTTAAGGCGTGTATTGTTGATTCGATTTGTGACAATATCTGTGATTATTAGTGTTTGCAACATTCTTGCCTTGACAATAATCATGTGCTCTCTGTTCAGGTGGGTGTCTATTAGACCCTTTTTTTGTACCTTGTGATGTTTATTATTAGTTTGTGAACTCTTTGTGTCTATGTTATAGTGTCCAGACCTAAATCTATTTCCTCCTCTGGAGGGGCCTGTGTTAGAATCACGGTGTTTAAATGTGTTTGTAGTATTTAAACCTTGTTTGAACATATTGGGTCCCATTTTTTTAATCCTCACTATCCCTGAGGTATTTATTATATTTTGAATCACCAATCTGTTCATCTATCTGTCTTGCTTGTTCTTTTATCTGTTCAAATTTGTCTTTAAAAGTTTTGTTGGTCAAAATGGATCTAATACAGTTTCTAATAAACAAATTTATTTCTCAATCTCTTTAATTTTAACATCCTGAGTTTCAAATAATAGGCTTACTAGCTCCAAAGAGCACTTATGGAGAACCGCATTCCACTTTTGCATGAAAATGTCATCATCAATACCAAATGCTGGTATTTTTAGTACACGTAAGCCCCTTGGGACAATATCCTCATTTAAATATCTATTTAGGAAAGTGCTCTCCCACCATTTTTTTGTTTTCTCTAAGATAAAGATTTTGTAATGTTTTTCAATATATGTTCCCAATTAGAACCCTCTCTGTCATTCTGAACCCAACAATAGAACCAATCAACAACCTAGTTTCCCAAGATTCATTACGACATTGGACAGAGACAGGTTAAAAACATTATTAGGAGACATTGGCATATCCTCAAAGAGGATGAAATGTTCAAGGACATTATACCTCAGACACCAAAGATAGTTTTTAGGAAAGGAACCAGTTTTAAACAGCAACTGGCGGTATGTGCCCTCCAAAACCAATTCAAATATTGGATCTAAAGGGCTTTTAGACATGTGGGAGATGCAAAGGGTGTATTAATTCAAAGAAGGTATATAAGAACTTTCAATCAGTAGTTACTGGGAAAATATTTGAAATTAAGAGCTTTATCAGTTGCAAAACCAAAAATGTTATATACTTGTTGCAGTGCAATTCTAAAATCCAATATTTAGGTCAAATTACCTGATTTCTAAAAACTAGGATCTTGGAACATCTAAACAAGATCAATAAAGAACACACAGATCATGGTGTCCCTCTACACTGCAACAATTGTCAGAGCTTCAAAACAACTTAGTTGGATGGGTATAGAGAAAGTGTCACTGCACTGGAGAGGAGGACAAATAGATAAGGAGCTTATAAAAAGGGAACTATGGTGGATACAAACCCTTAGACAGAGGTGTAACTAGAAACCACAGGGCCCAGGTGCAAGTATCTAAGAAGGGCCCCCATGTGACTTATTCCAGACAGCTCAGACTTATTTGGGAGCTGAAACTACAAACCTAACACAGAAGCGAAGTTCGTATCCAGATTGGCTCACTAACATCACGTGACCTCCCAAATATGGCCAGAACTATTTGAGGACTATTTGACCTAAGTCTACTGGAATGGGAACTCTAAATTTGATTGGTCATTTCAAAATTTAGCTTGATGGGGATTGGATAGTTTTATTTCTACCTGAAAGGGACGCTTAATGATCATTTTTATGAGATCTTTTTAGAAGAAAATTTCTCTACTTAAGTTTTTTGTAGTTTGGAAGTAACTTTTTATAATTTTTGATTGTTTTCAGTTGGAAATAAATTTAATTGGGAATGCGATTATTGTGTAAAACCACCTTCCGTTAGACCGGAAGCTGGTTATTGTACACAGTGTATTTAAACCACCAGTATCTGCCGCAATGTAGCTTACTTTTTCTGCCTTTTAACTTACTCTTGAGAAAGACAACTGGTTCGTTGAAACGAGTAGAGTTTAATAAACCTATGTTTTTATGAAGACAATAAGGTTT
>CAJPDP010040275.1:0-10324 GCA_905336975.1 Bombina variegata variegata
ACACACACACATTTAGACATGTATGTGTATGTATATACACAATATAGCCCTTTGCAGTCAAACACCTTATCATATACCATATACCTTTGAGCCCTTATACCTTTTTTTTTATATTTATATGAATCATTTTTATCAGATACTGTTTATATTAGTGTAACTGTAATTTTAAATGTATTTATGTTGTGTTAAGTGCAACTTTTTTAACGCACTGCCCTCTACGCAAGGTTTTCACTCATGCTAACCAAAATGCAATTACGCTCTCACGATCGCATTTATTTACAACTTGTAATATGAGCGCTATTTCCGTTGTGCACAAAAAGCCAAAAAAAGATGCTATCGCTCACCCGCAACAGTTAGTGCGCCACTTGTAATCTAGCCCACAGTTGGCTATAATAGTCCACAAAGGCTTTGATATCTTTTGTAGAGTAGAAGCACTGTTTACCCCATCTAATAAATGAAATTCTATTTATTTTTTAGCGCTGGTGTAACTTATTCTCCAGCAATCGATCAGCCTTGTTGCCCTTATGGTAAACCTTTTGTTTAAGCGGAGAAAGGCTCCTCTGAACCTTTTCTATTTCTAACTCCTCTATCAGATTTTTTTTACAATTTGTAACCTATCTGCTGAGATAAATCGGGATGCATCCCCTCATTGCTCTCTTAATTGAAGGTACTCACAATACATTTGAGCCAATGAGGCTCATTGAGTCTTCTTATTTTAATTACTTTGTTAGATAAACAGCCCCCTCAAGTAGGCCTTACGGGCGGCCCAAGCTGTCAGATCAGTCTTCATCATTATCATTAGGGTATATAAAATCAACTATCTCTCTGGTCAATTCAGATATATAGCTATCACTCAGCAGGAAATCTTGGAGGCGCCATCCCCCCATTCCTCTGCTCAAATCTGATTGGTAAATTTAGAAAATAACAGCGTCATGATCTGACCATACACATAATTGTAGCGCCTTGGATCGAATCCAAAATCCACAAATCACCAAAAATATATGTATTCCGTCCATCGGCGTTAAAGCCCAGAAAAATTTGGACGGAATACAACTCCGTAACAGCGTTAAAAGGTTAAATGTAGCATAAAGTAAATAAACTTTTAAAAAACAAAATGTACACTATTATAGCTCCAGACAGAGAGTGTCTGCTGTCATTACAGCTTCTTTTTTCTCCAAAAGGTTGGGAAAGTATAGTCAATCAATGGCTGTATTGATCAGGTCATCATAAGGTGCATTAGTATGTAAGCTCCAGGGACTTCTTACTGCCTACAGAGAGATCAGAGGGCTTAAAGGGATATGACAGTGATGTATAAAACAGTTCGCAAGATCCAGTGTATGAATTGTAACTACACCAATATGTATAAGCGTTTTTTTCTGGCAATTAAGCCAACAATTGGCTATTTTCCTTAGCCATTCTATTAAAAGGGACAGTAAACACTCTGGGCACGATTACAAGTGCAGCACAAATTTGCTCTCCATGAGTGCTTTATGTGCGCTTAACTTTTTTTACCATTGCGCTCCCAGTTGTGCACTTATTACAGATTGCAAGTAAACCTTTTGTGCTCTTGGGGTCACATTCCTCGCGTAGAAAAAAAAATACTTCACAAAGTTGCAAAAGCAGTGTTGTTTTCCCCCACAGACTTTAACGTAACCTCGTTTTGAGCACACAAAAAAAAGTCGCCAGCTTGCGCAAATAAGAGAGCAGGATTGCAATGAGATATATGTATGTATTTCTATGCATATATGTATTTATATTTGTATAAATGTCTAAATACATATGTATAGAAATACATAAATATATGTATACGTGTTCCAATGGATCCCTGTGTAAAAGCACTTTTGACATCTTATATCTTTGAGCCCTTATATCTTTTCTATGCATTTTTTTTATTTTTTTTTAATAATTTTCATTAGAAAGTGTTGTAATGAGTGTAACTGTACTTTTGATGTGCGTTGTGACAATTTTTTGAATCACGTAACAGTTAACGAGAGCCCTGAAGTCACGGTAATCATTCTAGCATAAATCACGAATGAAATTCGCATTTGCTTTCAACTTGTTATACAGGCGGAATTTAACTTGCACGCAAACGGCCACATAAACCTGATATTGCTTGCATGCAAACGTTAGTGCGCCACTCGTAATCTAGCCCTTTGTGATTTAATATAAATAGTTTAGTTATTTATTTTACCACGTGCTATGACTGTCCTATCAGTACTTATGTGGTAGTTGTTAAATTCATGAGGAGGGATACAAAAAAATAGTCAGTTTATTTTATACAAAAAGCAGGCATGAACAATTGTAAACATGTCCCAATCTAATCACAATATGTGAATAAAAGTGATGTAGTATCACTGTCATATTCCTTTAATGGCTCACGTCACAGCTCTGATTAACTGTAAGTTTCCAAACTCTTTTTGGTAAAAAACATGAGCTGGCAAGAAGGGCAGGACAAATGGGAGAAAATCAATTAGATTTACATTTTAAGCAAAACTGCAGAATCTATGGATTTAATATATATATATATATATATGTTCACAGTATTCGAATAAAAGTGATGTATTAAAGAGACAGTAAAGTAAAATATCATGGTTCACCTACAACTATTTTCCAAATATCTTTTCTAATCTAATTTGC
The DNA here is from genome assembly GCA_905336975.1 of Bombina variegata variegata. Classification (NCBI taxonomy): domain Eukaryota; kingdom Metazoa; phylum Chordata; class Amphibia; order Anura; family Bombinatoridae; genus Bombina; species Bombina variegata. The sequence continues at coordinate 2,638 of CAJPDP010040275.1, forward strand.
TTTGTTCTTTTGGCATGCTTTGTTGAAAAACCACTTGTCATTAACTGACCCAGTAGTGCATTGCTGCTTCTTTTCTTCAACTAAGGATACCAAGAGAATGAAGTTAACATAAGTATTTAGAAGTTGTTTAAAATCATATACTTCTGAATCATGAAAGAAAAGGTTTGAGTTTCATGTCCCTTTAATTCATTGCTTCCATGATATGTTTATAAAATCATATAACAACTTATGGTATCATTTCCCAACCACAACTTTATTAAAAAGAAATAACAAATACAAAAAATATCATATTCTAACTTATCAACATTACTTAAAAATTGCTGTGTTACACAGAATTCCAACCTAGAAGTTCCTCTATTATTCTGACAGCTAACAAAAATCAGTGCAAAAGTTTAGCTGAGAAAAAAAAAACGTTTTTAACCTCTTCCTTGTACCCCCTCACTCTATAACAGCCAAGAAGTTAATTACTAAGCCGTATAACGGGACAGTGTAGCTTACAAATACATCCAGCCTTCCTCTCCTACACCTCCCTGTGTCCCGGATGTTGGATCCAATCCTGCTTTTTTATTCGCTTCCATAAAAGGACAGTGGCTGTGGAAGCTTCTTAGGACTTTTTACTTTTAACTGGTCTAAGCTTTTCTCCCTCCTATTTTTTTTTTGTGGCGTCCTCCCTTCGTATTTTTTTTGTGTGTGTGGAGTTTTAAGTCCTGCATAGTACAGTATAGGAAGAGGGGTGGTGGTGAGGGGAGTGACTGCTGCCCGGTGTGTGATTGCTGCAGGGGAAGCCAGATTGAGCAGCAGTGACGTGATCATTGCCTTGGAAAGAGGAGCCTGCCTGGGGGACTCCATTAGTGCTGGGCTCAGGCTGCAAAGGGAATAAAAGGGAGGGTATCTTGATTTTAAACCTTATTTTGCCCCCTGGCAACCTCATTGCAAGAAGAGGGGAGGGAGAAGGTGAGTTTTCATTGCAATTGATATTTTTTTGTGTCCCTTTGTGCATGTATTGTGCCTTGCTGACCATGCTCCCTCACTTAGGTCCCTAATAGACTTTTTCTCCCTCCCCTTTCCCTTGCTATACAAGAAGTCTCTTCCTTCCACAGCAACCTTTAAAGTGAAGCAGACAAACCGGTTTGTTAACTTTTAACAGGTGAACAACGGTTTGCAAAGAAAAGAAAGATGTGTGTAAATAGCAAACTTGGTGTTGAAATAAGGAGTAAAAAAAAAAGGGTTTTAGTTTCCCAGGATTATGGTCTGTGGGAGGAAGTCAAATGTTTTTTAGGCTGAGTTAGGAGGAGCTCGGCTGATTCACAAAATGTTACAGCTTGAGTCAAATCCTTTGCTAATGTTACTTTTATATAAAACGTTGCTACATTCTTAGATGCACGTCTATTACTGTTACATGAATCATTGTTATATTTTTATTTTCACTTTGTGTTGTTCCTCTTTAGGATTTTCCTATTTGTGGTTTTAATTAGTTTCTTCTTTTTTAAATATAATTTTACTCTGGGTGTGATTTCCCAGTGTCTGTGGTTGCGTCTCAATTCTGCAGTCTGGGTGGGGAAGGGAGATGCATCACTTAGGGGGAAAAAGTGCAAGAAACTCCCTCAGCTTGATATTTCCTATTTATGGACACGCTTGATATGACCCTACATTTGTGTTTACACATCACTGGTTAGAAGTACTCCTGTGCTAGGTTAGTGTGTGTGCATATTATTTTGTATCTCTTGCCTGAGCAGTAGGATGAAGCTTTATGAATCAGGAGGCTGTTACAAATATTTCTCTAGTGGTGATCTGCTCCTAGTTAATGTGCCTGTCATTTCCTCTCTCCTAACAGGAAAGGGACGATGGCTCTGGATGGTATAAGGATGCCAGATGGCTGCTATGCGGATGGAACTTGGGAGTTAAATGTCCATGTGACTGACCTGAACCGGGATGTCACCCTAAGAGTTACAGGGGAGGTGCACATTGGAGGGGTGATGTTGAAACTGGTGGAAAAACTGGGTAAGTTGCACTTGGGGGTAGGTGTGGTTCTTGCATTTCTTTTTGCCATCCCCATTAGCTGAATGGATTCATTTTATGTTGTGCTTAGTGGGGGAGGAAAAAAATTCTGTCTGAAATGTGTTAATTCTGAATACATTTGTTGTGTTATAGGTAACCCCCCCCCCCTCTGTATGAGGTTTAGAGCATGTACAATTTCATTATTTAATGACCTGATATTTGTGTAATTATAAAGAATACTGATGAAAATGATATAAAACCCAATTTGTATTTCATGATTCAGAGCTTACTATTTTTTTAAAAAAAGTTTGCAAATGACCTTTGCTTTCATGGTGTGCTTTTGTTAGAGTAGCTAGCTATTAGTGTAGGTTTGGACAATTAGATGGTAGCAGTATATGCACAATGTATAATATTGACAAAAGCTTTCTTGCAAAATTGCTGCCAAATAGTGCTCTAGACGAAAATATTAAATTTGATAGTAGAAAAACTTTGTACCATTTTTATATATATCTAGTGCACTCTCTTAATCATTAAAGAAAATGTTGGGTTTCCTGTCCCTTCAATGTTTGTATTAACAATGCTGATATTTTATTGTAACTGTACACACATTGCTTGTTTTATTTTATTCACCCATGGTTTGCTCTGACCTTGCTTAGTTAGTTACAAGTTAATAATTGTCTGTTCTGCAATGATAGTTTGGGCTGTTTTCCTATACCAAAGAAGACGAAAAATGCACAGCCTGACATTCTAAGTATTAGGAACTCCTATTTTGTGATAGTGAGTCACATCATTTTGGCTTTTAGATTGAGCACTGGATTGAGTGGAATAAATTAAATCTTGCAATGTTTGTGTCCTGTTAGAATATGGTATCAGCTGAACACATAAGCACACATTGACAAGTCAAACAATAGATTGCTATTTAAATACTTGACTTCCTAAGCAGTAGGTAATGGTCATTGGGGCAGAACAACTTTATACAGTGTTAATCTGTATAGTTGTAGGTTTCAGGATAATGGAATAAATGACTTTGCTGGCATTTGATTGGTGTATAAATTGGTGGTTGTATTGACATACTAGTTGAGACTTGTCATCTTTTTAGTGCTATGTTTATAGAATTCTTATTATTATTATTATTATTATTATTATTATTATTATTATTATTATTATTATTATTATTATACAAAATATTATTTTCTGAGTACATCACTATAAACCATTTTTATGCTTGCTTTCATCAGGGTATCTAAAAGCATGAAATATTAGTACATTTATTTTTCTAGTCTTTTTGTGTTCTTTTTGTTGTGGGTTTTTTTTTTTGTATTAAAGCTTTAGGGATGTGCAAAATGGTCTTTTCTGTTTTGAAGCTAAACGTGTTTTTTTTTTTTGTTGTGTGTGTTTTTTTGGGTTTTTTTCCTATAGCATTCTATTTCAAGATATATCTAATGTTTTTGCTTCTTTAAAGGGTTACTAAACCCAACAATTTTCTTTCAGGATTCAAGTAGAGAATACAATTTTAAACAACATTCCAATTTACTTCTTATTATCTAATTTGCTTCATTCTTTAGATATCCTTTGTTGAAGAAATAACAATGCACATGGGTGAGCCAATCACAGGAGGCATCTTTGTGCAGCAACCAATCAACAGCTACTGAGCCTATCTATATATGTGTTTCAGCAAAGTATACCAAGAAAGTGAAGTAAATTAGAAAATTGTTTAAAATTGCATGTTATTTCTAAATCATGAAATACAAAATTTGGGTTTCATGTCCCTTTAAAGAAAAACTACTCCAGTTCAGTAATCCAGTTTCCCCTATTATCTTGTTTTGTTTTAAGGGACATAAATACACAAGAAGGAAACATTTATAATGCATTAGAACATTTTTCTTCTTTTAATAATCCTCACCTCTGTACTTTTTTAGCACTTGCAAAAGGGTTAAACACATAAAGTTGGCTATGGAGGGGCTTTGCATTTTTTTCTTCTTAACATGGCCCATGTGATCGAAGGTTATGCACTTATACTGCTTTTGATGGGTGCGTCAAATTGACATGAAACCCAAAAATGTTCTTTCCTAAATTAAATAGAGCATGTGATTTTTAAAAAAACTTTCAAATTTACTTCTATTGTAAATTTGCTTCATTCTCTTGGTATTGTTTGTTGAAGGTGCAGCAATGCATTAATGGGATCTAGCTGAGCACATCTGGTAAACCAATGAAAAGATGAATTTATATGCAGCCATCAATCAGTTGCTAGCTCCCAGTAACGCATTGCTGTTCCTAAGCCTACCTAGGTATTTTTTTTTTTTTTTTTTTATATACTTAGGATACCAAGTGAATGAAACAAATTAGATAATAGAAGTAAATTGAATAGTATTTGTTTAAAATCACATTCTGTCTGAATATTAAAATAGTTTTATGTCCCTGTTTGATGCAATTTTATGTCCCTTTAAACTCAAAATAATTTTTTTCATGCATATAAAGAACAGAACTGAAACAGCAACTAACATGAAATGTATTACTGTGTACAACTGATACATGATTGGTGGACAGGGAACACATCCCCACAAGCACAAAACAAAAGCTTGTTGTAGTACAAGAGAATCTATCTAAGTGTGTGTGCCTCAATTCTGCTCCATTTTGAACTTTAGAGGTAGGAAACTTCCACTTAAAGGGACAGGGAATCCCCAACATTTTCTTTCATGATTCGGGTAGAAGATACAGTTTTAAAGGGACACTGAACCCAATTTTTTTTTTTTTGGGTGATTCAGATAGAGCATGAAACTTTCTAATTTACTCCTATTATCAAATGTTCTTCACTCTCTTGGTATTTGTATTTGAAAAGCAAGAATGTAAGTTTAGAAGCCGGCCCATTTTTTTTTCTAATGAAAAACCTGGGTTGTTCTTGCTGATTGGATAAATCCATCCACCAGTCAACAAGTGCTGTCCAGGGTCCTGGACTTTCTTTTTCAAATAAAGATAGCAAGAAAACAAAGAGAAATTGATAATTGGAGTAAGTTAGAAAGTTGCTTAAAAATGCATGCTCTATCTGAATCGTGAAAGAAAAAACTTGGGTTCAGTATCCCTTTAAGCATCTCTCGTTATCCTTTGCTGATGGAACAGCATTTACACTACTGACAGCTTGATGAAAACAGCTAGTTAGCCAATCACAAGAGACAAATGTGTGCAAGCACCAATCAGCATTTAGCTCCAACTAGTGTAGGATATGTGTGTATTCTTTTTCAACAAGGGACAATGCACATTTGAAAATAAATCTAAATTTAAGTGTCTTAAAATGATGTGCTCTATCTGAATCATGCACGTTTAATTTGGACTTTCCTATCCCTTTAAATTGAACTTTATGGGGGGGAAAAGCTGAACGACCAATTGAGAATCTGCTAGGAATGCTCTCTTGCACAACTCTGGTTACACTGCTGTAACTTCTTTAGAATGTAGATGCTGACTATTTATTCCATAAAATAAAAAAATCATGTATTTTTGTATATTTTGGTGGTAATTTGAAAATGTAGCAATGTAACAGTCTAATATTTCTTTGTATACGTTATAGGATAGGGCACTCTACATATGGATAGTTATGTAAATCAGTGATGCCCAACTTCCTAAGATATGGGAGCCACAGGCTACGTACAAGTTTTATGGTGCTTTATTACAGAAATATTTCCTCAACAGGTTAATAGGAATATTATCAGATTTAGGTAATGCCGGGCACCCTTATCCTGCTGTTCTCTCCTCAGCACCATTCCAGACAGCTCTTACAAGTTGTGGCTACCTTATTTTCCAGCCCTGAAAGTCTCCAGAGCACACATTCTTTCACTTCCCCTTTTTTTTTTATTTTTTATTATTTCTTTTTACCGGGGGCCACAAAAACTATTGTACATTTTATTTTTCTTTTATATATATATATATATATATTTTTTTTTTTTTTGTGAGGACAGCAGTTTGCATGCAGACTTTTGGCCACATCATGTAAATGTCCCAGATATATTTGTTTACGCCGTTTAATAAGAAGGTAAATAGTGTGTATTCAGGGCTTGGCAAACCCAGGAGCCAGGGAACCCCTGGCTTTTAATATTTTGGGTTATTCTCCATACATCTATATACAAATACCACTGTCTGGCTTCTTAATATTCTTACTAGTTCCTACATTTAAAACCTAATCGTCTACCCCTGTGTATGCATTTTTTTAGTGCATTCAAATGATCTGCATACAAATTAAATGCTTTCAAAAGAATTTAAAACTTCTCTTGCACAGTTTAGGGACAAACCCTTTAAAGTATTTTATTTTTCTATATGTTTTACCTATATCCTTTTGCTGTGTAGGAACTGCACTGATTAAACAATCACTATTATGTAGCAGTGTCTGTAGAATGCACTCCAGCCTCTCCTGAGCCAATGGGGGAAAAACACATTTTCAGAGGTTAATTACTGGAAAGGCAGGCAAAATAAAACTACATTTCAAACGTGTGTAAACAAACAAAAAAAAAAATACAATTTAAAATTTTTGGGCAAATTAATTTCCTTTAATAGACATACTAGTTATTGAATACGAATTGGGTCGCTAAAAAGTGGCTGTGACCATTTAAAAACAGATAAATGTTGGACATACGCCAAGTCAAAAAGTAATCTCCAGGATTATGCTCACTCTCTAATAGATTGACCTTTTAAAAAATTCCTTTCTGTATTTCCCTAGGATATTTTGGGTACATTATGATGTAAAATACTACTTATGGGCAACCTATAAAACCATATTGCCTTCACTGGTGTTTTTATCATTCTGCAAGCAGTGCTCATAAGGCTTTTTGTGACTCATGTTTTATTAGATAAAACCGGGCCTATGCAGCTTAATTCTGCAAATGCTGTAATCCATTCCATTTCCTAAGGCTATGAAAGGAAAAGCAGAATATTTGTCAACTGGAACGAAACACCAGTTGCTATCCATCTCTTATTGCAAAATCTTCAAAGGCAACGCTTGTAGCTTGCATGCTATTTTTACTCTGCAGCAAAAGAAGCATATAATACTAGTCAAGGTGACTTCTGCAGTGCCATTTAGTGCTCAAAATAAAGCCATTAGCCTGCAGGAATTGCATAATGTAATCACAGCTTCTGCGTTTTTGAATTGATTTTTTTGTCCTTTGTTGTATTTCTTCAACAATATGACAGTGGTTTTAGATGGTGATGCTCTCATTTCACTTGAGTCTAAGACATTGTAGATGTTGGTGCTTCATTGCATTGATAAATTGATTTTCATCTGGAATTTGCTTTATAACAAAATAACATAATTTTAAATAATTTCATTTGCCCTGTGCTCTGTATCAGCTATTTGTAATTTTTATTTGGGGATTCAAACTATAATTCATAGTTCTTAGCGTGTTTGTATTCCAAAGAAAGTTTAAAATATTTTGGTATTGGCATAGCTAAATAATAATAATATTGATGCACTGATACCAAGTACTTTCACTTATAATCGTGCAAATGCACCGATACTTAAAGGGACACTCAATCAAAATTTAAACTTTCATTATTCAGATAGCATGCTCTATTTTAAACAACTTTCCAATTTACTTCCATTAACTAAATGTGCACAGTCTTTTTATATTTAAACTTTTTGAGTCACCAGCTCCTACTGAGCATGTGCAAGAATAAGTGTATGCATTTGTGAATGGCTGTCACATGG
>CAJPDP010040302.1:0-10674 GCA_905336975.1 Bombina variegata variegata
TACTTCAGTGCTACAAGAGCATATACAACATGTGTGCTGCTTAGAGAGGTTCCTGTTAGGATAGCTGCTTTTGTTCAGGGTTTGTCTGTGTCCCAGTGGTGCAGCTGTGAAGGAGGCTGTGTAAAGCTGTGTGCTGCAGAGAGCAGTGAGGAATGTGGCTGTAGCTGATGATGTCACTGCTTCAGACGTTTCCTGCTTGAGAGCTCCTTGTACTGGAACTAGAACGGCTTAGGAGGTAAAAGAGCCAGTTCTGGGAAGCAGTATGCCAAACTGCAGTGAACGGTGAGCAGGTAGAACTAAAGTGTAGATCCACAGGGAAGCTGGAGGAAGATACTTGTTCAGAGGAGTTTCAGCAAGCTGAATCAAGATGGGCATTCACATAGGAAGTCACAAAATAATCCAGCAAAGAGTAAGTGAAAAGGAGGAGCTTATATAGCCCTTAGCTGAATGTGACTGAATCCTTAAAGAGACAGGTGGCAAAATAGGAGGATGGGAATGGACATATGACAGAGGTCTTATCGACTCTGGATGTCCCTGAGCCTAAGTTATCTGAGGAACTTCTAAGCTGGACAGGGTTTATTAAGTTAGACCCAAAGCTCCTAAAGTTTTCCTGTCCCAGCTTGTATGGCGGACACAATTACTAATGAATGGGAGAAATCTGGGATTCCATTCTCCCAGTCTACTAACTTTAAGAAGATGTTTCCTGTTCCTGACTCTCATCTGGAATTGTGGAGTACCATTCCAAAGATAGATGGAGCTATCTCTACACTGGCTAAGCATACTATGATCCCGCTTGAGGATAGTACCTCCTTTAGAGACCCCATGGATAGAAAGGTGGAGGGGTACCTAAGGAGACTTTTTCTTTAGATGAGTCTTTTTCAACCTGCTGCGAGTATAGCTGCGGTTGCTGGAGCCACCATCTTTTGGTGCGACTCTTTATCGGAAATTGTCTTAGTTGAGACTCCATTGGAGGACATCCAAGATCGGATTAAGGCCCTCAAAACAGCTAACTCCTTTGTTTGTGACGCTATTATGCAAATCATCCGTCTTAATGCTAAGTTGTCTGGTTTTGCAGTACTTTCCCGGAGAGCTCTCTAGTTGAAATCATGGTCTGCTGATATGGTATTCAAATGCAGACTTCTCTCTTTAGCTTTTAAGGGGAATACGCTGTTTGGTCCAGGCCTGGATTCTATTATCTCCACAGTGACTGAGGAGAAAGGTGCTTTCCTCCCTCAGGATAAGAAAACTAGATCCAAGGGTCGCCAGTTTGGTAATTTTTGCCCCTTTCGTACAAACAAGGGACATAGATATCCAGCCTCCTCCAAGTCAGACCAATCAAAGAGTACCTGCAAGCCTAACCAGTCTTGAATCAAGAACAAGAAGCCCTCCTCCGATGGCCCCGGATCCAGGAACAGATTGTGTAGGGTGCTGACTATCCTTTTTTCAAGACGCTTGGTTTCGCAACGTTCAGGACCCATGTGTTTTGGACATGGTCTCCCAGGGGTTCAGGATAGGGTTCAGGTCTTGACCTCCTAGAGGCAGATTCCTTCTTTTTAGGACAGCCTTTTTGAATTGTGTAAAAGACCTAGCTTTCTTGGGAGTGATTGTCCCAGTGCCCTCCTTAGAACGGGGCCAAAGGTTTTATTCAAACCTATATGTGGTTCCCAAGAAAGAGGGAGCGTTTTATATCATTCTAGACTTGAAGTGTCTCAAAGTTTCTGAAGGTTCCGTCCTTCAAGATGGAGACTATCAGATCCATCCTTTCGTTAGTCCAGGAGGGTCAATTTATGGCCACTATTTACCTAAAGGATGCTTACCTGCATGTTCTGATCCACAAGGATCATTTTCAGTTCCTTCGTTTTGCCTTTCTGGACAACCATTTCCAGTTTGTAGCTCTGCCCTTTGGCTTAGCTACCACTCCAAGTATTTTTACGAAGGTGCTAGGAGCTCTTCTTGCAGTGGCCAGATCCCAAGGAATTGCGGTGACACCTTACCTGGATGATATTTTGGTTCAAACTGCATCTTTTCTTTTAATTAAAATCATTTTTTATTAAAGTATATTGTTACAATAAAAATTACAAGGACATCAGTAAAACATATTGGAATAATAAAGCAAAAAGAGGTTGCCTCATAGTGTAATATGTCCCATATGGATCTGTTTGTATATGTGGTGATAAAGGCTTACTAGATTCCAATGCACCGTACTGTGACCGGTGCTAACAGGCGAGCTAGCACTTGTACAGCGGCTAGTACACTGCTCCCCAATGACGTTCGGCAATAGGAAATCAGCCAAGATCTTGTCCCAGGAGAGATGGGATCAAAAGAATGATGCGAGCAAACGGACAACTTCCAAAAAGATTAAAAGGTAAAAAAACGCTTTATTGACATGCAACGCGTTTCTTGACCACAACTGGTCGTTTCTTCAGGCAGGTAATAGCGAATACAAAAAATCTTAATCAGTAGCATTGTATACACTTGTGATATTTAAAAAACGGAAGTTGTCAGACCTATAGAAAAACAATAATAACACAGGTAACAAAATTGTATCTAAACAGGAAAACCCATTATAACACAGGTGTAAAAGGTACAGTCAGGGTTACAAATGACAATGTGATACTCTCCAATAATATCTATTAAATATAAGTAATCCATATTTACCAATGTGAGTTATACTCTCCAAAAACAGTAAAATAAAATAAAGTAAACCGTAATAATAACCATAATAATAACCTAACCAAAGAGTTTATCTGGTATTTGAACAATATTGTTAGTTTATCTGTTTAAAATATGATTCGCTAAAATACAAAAGGGCTACAATTGTAACCACACAGAGATCAGTATTAGCCACCAAGTTATGATATTTATTATATATATAAAAAAAAGATACTTTAAATATTTACATTTATTCCAAACGAATATAACCCTCAGGATATTGTGCGGTAAATGTAAAGACATATTTAGCGCTATTGGTCTATGTACTCCTGGCTGTCACATCACAAGTCTTGAAAGATACCTTAAATGTTTACATTTATTCGAAGCGCTATTGGTCTAAGCACTTCTAACTGTCGTATTATAGGTCTTTCAAGATGATCCAGATCTAGAGATGTAGACCCAAAAAAGCCCACCTATGTTGGAGAAGGTCTGAAAGAAAAACGCATGACAAATAGATAAATGAAAAACCCATGGGGATTAATTGTTTAGTATTTGCTTTTATATGTTAGTCATTCCTGGATTTTATTTCTATGTATATTCTACCGGATTTTCACATTTATTTTGGCTAATTATACGTTTCTAATTATAACCTTTAAGTTAGTCAGTTTTCTTATGTACATAAAAGAACATGGAAACATCATATAACCAAAAAACAAATTGATAATATGTGTAATGAAACCATATAATAATGTACATGCACATTTTTGTATGCATGCATATACATATATATGCTAAATTATTTTAATAGGCAACCCAATCTAAAATAAAAGCATACTGGTCCCAAAATGCCTTGCCTTATATGAATGGATGGTGACATAATATAGCATAGGAGTTGAATGTTTCCATAAGAGCAAGTCTGAGTTAAAAACTTAAGTGTGATGATCATATATAGATATGATCAAGTGTAATGTATAAGGTTCAAAGTATGTATAATCCAGATAAAAGTGTATGTGAAAAAATTAATCTGAATTGGAAGAGTTCCAAATGGGAGTAAGAAATGCGGACATCCAATAATCCCAAAATGACTTGTAGAATATATGAAAAAATGTGAAATAATAAAATAATAACAGCAAAAACAAATATGGTATTTTGAAATAAGATAAATCAGGTGTATAATAGTGAACAGAATTAGTGTCCGTATTTTCTCAAAACTATTGTTTCAATTAAAAGCTGCCAGGTCTAGATTGGCAGTTAGACCTGATGGATAAAGAGTCTTCAATTTATATATCCAGTATTTTTCATGTTGTCTGAGTTTTATTAACCTATTGTAATCAGACGATTTGGGAATATAATCAATAGGATGGTATCTGAATATATCTGGATTTCCATTTTGTTTATGTAAACAGTGATTGGGAATGCTGTTTTTGATCTTTGCTTTTCTGCAATTTTTGCCGTTGCGATGATGTTCACCCCACCTGGTTCTGATTCTTCTAATGGTGCGGCCTACATACTGTAGGCCACATATACATTCCATTAGATAGATCTAATTAAAATAATTTAGCATATATATGTATACACATGCATACAAATATGTGCATGTACATTATTATATGGTTTCATTACACATATTATCAATTTGTTTTTTTGGTTATATGATGTTTCCATGGTCTTATGTATGTATATATGTATATAAGAAAACTGACTAACTTAAAGGTTATAATTAGAAACGTATAATTAGCCAAAATAAATTTGAAAATCCGGTAGAATATACATAGAAATAAAATCCAGGAATTACTAACATATAAAAGCAAATACTAAACAATTAATCCCCATGGGTTTTTCATTTATCTATTTGTCATGCGTTTTTCTTTGAGCAATAGTACTAATTTTGTTTTTTATATGGTTACATTTGGTTGCAATTTACCAAACAAGATTCTGAGGGACGTATCCTCTTGGAATAAATGTAAACATTTAAGGTATCTTTCAAGACTTGTGATGTGACAGCCAGGAGTACATAGACCAATAGCGCTAAATATGTATTTACATTTACCACACAATATCCTGAGGGTTATATTCGTTTGGAATAAATGTAAATATTTAAAGTATCTTTTTTTATATATATAATAAATATCATTACTTGGTGGCTAATACTGATCTCTGTGTGGTTACAATTGTATTTTACAATTTTGTATTTTAGTGAATCATATTTTAAACAGATAAACTAACAATATTATTCAAATACCATATAAACTCTTTGGTTAGGTTATTATTACGGTTATTATTACTGTTTACTTTATTTTATTTTACTGTTTTTGGAGAGTATAACTCACATTGGTAAATACGGATTACTTATATTTAATAGATATTATTGGAGAGTATCACATTGTCATTTGTAACCCTGATTGTACCTTTTACACCTGTATTCTAATGGGTTGGGTTTTCCTGTTTAGATACAAACAATTTTGTTACCTGTGTTATTATTGGTTTTCTCTAGGTCTGACAACTTACGTTTTTTAAATATCACAATTGTATATAATGCTACTGATTAAGATTTTTTGTATTTGCTTTTACCTGCCTGAAGAAACGACCAGTTGCGGTCGAGAAACTCGTTGCATGTCAATAAAGCGTTTTTTACCTTTTAATCTTTTTGGAAGTTGTCCGTTTGCTTGCATCATTCTTTTGATCCCATCTCTCCTGGGACAAGATCTTGGCTGATTTCCTATTGCCAAACGTCATTGGGGAGCAGTGTACTAGCTGCTGTACAAGTGCTAGCTCGCCTGTTAGCACCGGTCACAGTACGGTGCATTGGAATCTGGTAAGCCTTTATCACCACATATACACACAGATCCATATGGGACATATTATACTATGAGGCGCCCTCTTTTTGCTTTATTCTTATAGATATTCCCTAACACCGGGTTCAAGGGGAGCAGCCTCGGTTTGATTCATCACATTGAACATTTGTAAAGATCCACACAGCTGAATCTTTATTTGCCTCCTGTGGAAAAGGAACTATTCGGTATCATTAACATTTCACACAAATTACACACGGAGCGCACCTCTTAAAGATCCCCTCCTGGGTTCTTTGTACTTTTATATTGGAATAATGTCAGCATATTAATATGGCATTGTACGTCAAACCTTTTCAATGTGACATTACATGTTTTGGCATATTTTACATTCAATGAATCTAGCTTTGGTGTATATCAATTAACAAATCTCCGTGTAGGGATGACTATATACATAGGTTGACATTCGTTCTTGCACATGGCAACTACTTTAGATTAAAACTTGACAATTTCAACATGAAATAAAACATAATGTCCTTGAATTAGGAGAAAAAAGCAGGAAAGAATAAAGAAAGATATGAGAGAAATGCCTTCGGGGACCCCCCCCCCACGCGCCTTGTGGAATTTTCTGTATCCTCTCAGACTTATGTGGCTATTAACTGAAAGGTGAGTTCGAGGTATACAGCTGTAATGTAGAGACAAATGATTGTTTTCTTTACATTGATAAATGGAGTCAAATGTAATCCAGTAAAACCAGATCTTGTGGAAAGCTTCTCAAGTGTCTTGTAGTATTGCTGCTTGTGCTGACATGTTGTAAAAGTGTCTGATTTTGTTCAATATCTCATCCCAAGAGGGAGCCCCTTCCTTCCAGTGGCAAGCTATATATATTCGTGTGGCGCTGCATAGTTTCTTAATAAATTGATTAATATATTTATTAAATTCTCTCAAGCGTTTGTGTAATAGAGCTTGACCTATGGATAGTTATATTGGGCTGTTTAGGATGGTGCTTAAAAAAAGTGATAGTTTATTCCAAATTCCTCTTGAGTGAGGACAGTCCCACCACGTGTCTGTATGTGCCCTCCTGTCCACATCCTCTGTAACATAGTTTGGATCCATTTTTAGTTGTGTGTGAGGTAATAATGGGGGTTAGGTACCATCTGAAGACTGTTTTAATACAGCTTTCCAACATGTCAGCGCTCAATAGTCCCTTACATGCATTGTATATTAGATTATTCCAGCTAGGTATGTCTAGATCTATGTGTAGGTCTGCTTCCCATTTAAGTAGCTGTTTTAGTGTTCTGAGTGGCCAACTGAATCATTTGATTTAATTGAATGATGGTTTTCCTGGGCCTAATATTAGAGCTACACATAATTTCTAGATTAGTAAATGGACTTTCTTTTGAGGAGGACAGGTATTCATGTATACAGATGATGGGCATTGAACAGCTAAAAGAGAATAGACGAGGGGGTAACTTGGATAGGATCATTTTACAACATGAATCAAGATAGATTCATAGACTAAATACACTTAGTCCCAATGGTTTGAATGAGAAGTAGAGTACGCCTGCTTTTTATAATGACAGTAAACATAGAACAACTATGCAAATATTAAGAATATCTAGTGTATATATATTAGAAAACATAAATATAAAATAGGATTTAATAATCTCTTATTATGTATCTATGGACCCAATAAGGTTTTTTAGAAAAAGACCAAGTTTTCTAACATTCAAATTCTGCAGGTCTAGTTTAGCGGTAGGAATGCTCCTCCCTTGTTAATCTGTAATAGAGACAGTAGAATATTTATTTGGTTAGTATGTGGGTAGATTTATAATTCTCCTTTCTCAGTAACTAACAAGCATTAATAGTAAGCATATAAGTGAGAAATGTATGAGGATTTCATGTATAGATACAACTAAAAAGAGGGTTAACAATCTATATATTTATGTTTCTAGAAACACTATGGATGTTCATAATAGTGATAAAATGAAGATACAATTGTAAATACTCTATTTCTCTTGCATTCTCTAGTGTCTGATAAGGTCCCATCTATGAGGTGTAAAAATGTATGTAAAAATTTAGGTAAAAATTTAGGTAGAATTAAGTAAATGTTGAATCTATTTTACTAAGTTAAAAGATGTTTGCAATTATGTGAATAAACATTCCTTATAGGCAGTAACTGCAGTAACATCAAAAATAAAAAGGTAAAAAATTATTGTGTTTTAACGATCAGTTCCAAGACTGATCACACTATGCACTGTATATGTATATACTTTTTAAGCAGTTAATTTGGCATCTATGGAAATATTCCAGTGATTAGAGGCGTAACTCTGATATGGAAAACTGAATAAAAGAAGAGACAAGCCTCTAGAGAGCACATCTGATGAAGCCCCGTTGTTAACCTTCAGTGGGAGGGGCGAAACGCGTCATGAGGAGTCACTGGTGACGTCACAGCCACGAGCAGGCAATTCAAACCAACACGCTGAAACAATCCAAGGATTTCCCTAACGGAAAGGCAAGTGAAGACGCTAACCCACCCTCCACAATGAACACCGCAGAACTTTGCATGTTCAAATGCTGCAGCCCTTCTGAGGGGTGAATAAGTGCAGATGGACAAGAGGTGAGGTTAGTGGTTCAAAGTCTTGCTAATCGTTAGCGTATGCACCGTAAAGTGGAATAAGTATCTGATATATCTTGTTACAATCAGATTCGTTCAGTCATCTGATACATTGTATAAGTGGATTCAAAACAGAACTTTACTCTAGATATATTACAGATGAAAAAAAAGCAGCAACATATACACATTTATTGTTTAACACTTGTGTGCCGGGCAAGAAAAACCTGTGCATTTGTTGCATTGGAACTGCTACAAGAAGTTTGTATTCAACACCAGAGCGTGCTTTATACACTAAGTGCCTGGTAACTTTGGATATCATATAGAACTTCCATATCATCTGTTCAGCTTCTGGGGCCCCATTTTTGTAGTTCCACTAGCAGTAATCGGTTACTTGAGATAATTATGCAAAGTGTGCTCTCTGGCTTACATTGCTTGCCCAATTTTTTGGTTCTAGCATTAGTTTAGGAGTAGCATACTGCAGTATCCTGTTTCATATTTAGGAATACGTTTTCAGCTGGGGTTGTGTTTATTTACCTCTCAATGCTTTTTAACATTATGTGTATTGCGTCTTTTTGGAATTTGGGTGGAGCATAGACGTCCCAGATTCTATGTGAGTCCTTTTGTGTATAATAATAGTAATAAAGCAATTAGAACCCTGTGCAGCCTTGGTCCTTCTTTGATTGGATACATGAATATATTCAATCCTATACTTTTATAACTATGGTTCATATTATTCTTTGGGACTGCTAGCACTTTGGTTCTTAGCAATTGATCATTTGTGTAGCACCACATTTTATCTTTTTTGTCTCTTCATATTCATGTATAGTGCAAGAAAGTTGTAGGTATAAGAACCAATGCAGTTTAATAGGGTTTAGTTTGTCCTGTAACTGAGTGTAGGTCAGTAATTTACCTTTGTCCACCCCATCTGCTATCATATAGAGGCCTCTATTTTCCCTTTTTTTTATAATCGGGTTCTGGGCAGACTTTAATAGAAATGTTAGGGGGGTCTTTTGTGATCTCTTAGGTAATAAATGAAGGGATGAAGTTATTTTGGACCAGGTTTTAAGCATAAAATCTGTGATTGGGAATTTATTATGGGGTTGATTTATTATAAGTTCTGGATCCCATAGAACTAATTCTTGTAAATGGGAGTAATAAATGTCTGTTTCTATTGTAGTCAACCTGATCTCCTCTTCCATTTTATTGAGGAGAGTAGTTTGGGCTAACTTGGCTAAATGATAGTAATGTCTGAGATTTGGTGCCCCAATTCCTCCCAGTTTTCTGTGTCTTGTGAGCATAGCTTTGGGTTTTCACGTTTTTGTGGTGCCTCTTATAAAACTATTTATACTGATTTGTAGACTGTCTAGATCACATTTCGAAATACCTATCGGTAGGGTCCGGAATAGATGCAATATCCTAGGGAGCACTGTCACTTTGCCCGCCGACAAGTGTCCATACCAAGAAAATCCCAGTTTGCTACATTTGTTAAGATCTTTTTTGATTACTTTATATAAAGTGTGTGTGTGTGTGTGTGTGGGGGGGGTAATTTGCTTAATAGAGGTCTGAGGAATGTTTAGTGAGATTTAAAATAAGTATTTTAAATAATTTTTGGCCCAATTGAAATCAAAGTTTAGTTCCATCAGTTATTTAGCGTGGTCTAGGATCGAAAGGGGCATTGCTTCACATTTTTCCAAATTGACTTTATTTCCAGATATTGATGAGAAAATATTAAGGGTATTATATAGATTTGGGAGTGTTATTAAAGGGACGGTATACACCAATTTTCATATAACTGCATGTCATTGACACTACTATAAAGAATAATCACCTAGATTACAAGTTTTGCGCTATAGAGGGTGCAAATTTCACCCTCCATAGTGCTGCCATTACAAGCTTTTAAATAGCCGCCTTGTGCGTGCGATATGGTTGCGATAAGCTCCATACTGCACAAAATCCAAAGGGCTAAAAATACGTGCTCGTGCATGCTTTCCCTATAGACATCAAAGGGGAGAGCGTGTTAGAAAAAACCTAACACCTGAAGCGCGGAATGGCGATCGCCGTAACGCAACCCCATTGATGTCTATCAGGAAAAAAAGTTATGTTTAAACCTAACACCCTAACATAAACCCCACGTCTAAACATCCCTAACCCGTCGCCCCCGACATCGCCGCCACTGAAATAAAGGTATTAACTCCTATTCCGCCGCTCCCTGACATCGCTGCCACTATAATAAAGTTATTAACCCTTATTCCCCCGCACCCCAACATCGCCCACACTACAATAAAGTTATTAACCCTTATTCCGCCGCTCCCTAACATCGCCGCCACTAAATAAAGTTATTTACCCCTAAACCTCTGGCCTCCCACATCACCGCTACTAAATAAACCTATTAACCCCTAAACCGACAGCCCCTCACATTGCAAAAAACTAAATTAAACTATTAACCCCTAAACCTAACAACCCCCTAACTTTATATCAAAATTACAATATCCCTATCTTAAAATAAATAAAAACTTTCCTGTGAAATTAAAAAAACCTAAGTTTAAACTATATATTAAACTAACATTACTATTATACTAAATATAAAATTACTACAAATTAAATAAACTAAATCAC
>CAJPDP010040341.1:0-12284 GCA_905336975.1 Bombina variegata variegata
GAAGAAGCTGGATTCATCATTTTAGACCCAGAAAGAGGCTCTGCGATGGGCGGAGGAAGCTGGATCGGCTGTCAAGTTTAAAAGGTAAGTTTTTTTTCACAACAGGAGTGAAATGTAAATTTTGATGAATTAAAGTGCCCCTTTACATTCACTTTAACACCTGATTAATTGTTTTGTGCAACTGTAAAATGCAATGATGCCATAGTAAAAAATGGAAGCCAATATCACTTTGCACCAGCCAAATGGTGCTTTTTAAAGGGACATGCTTCACAAATGCTGAAACACTTAAAAAGTAATGCAGCGTATCTGTAAAAAGCTGACTTAAAACATCACATGAACATCTCTATATAAAGGAGGAATATATTTTCCCTTAAAATTTCCTCAGAACCCACATCTAATTGTAAAGGGACTTTAAACATCCAATCAGAATGCTGATAAACAAAACTGTCCATGTCAGGCCCAGGAGATTCAATATGCTTTAGCTCCCAAGCTGTATTTTATCTATGTATTTTTGGGATTAAACCGATGCTTAGCAAGTGACATTGATGCAAACATGACATGCTCTAGCAATTATACCATTTAATTATTGCTTTACAATATACAATATCCGTTTAAAAAGTACCAGCTAATTGGACTAGCTATGTGGGGTCACAACAAATGAACATATAATTATTCACAGTTTTCATCATATGAACAAAACAAACTTTAAACCATTTCCTGAACAGGAGACTATAGTATTATGTATTTTATATGTGTGTTTATTTCACATTGTTTATAAAACATTATTTTGCAGAATGCACCGTTTATGGCTGTCAGAACTTCTCAAAGAAAAATGTGAAGTTTAATGCAACTAACTTTGTTTACCTCTTGCTATGGTCCAAAGAAGATTTACCAGCAGATGTAGAGTTCAGTGTCCAATATTTAAGGTTAGTTCAAACATGTTCTACGTATAATCCTAAAGATCTGTTTAATTTAGCAATTAGCATAAACTGATACAATCATGGCAAATGAAACAATTTGAAGTTTGGTTCATTACACTAAGGGGCCTATTTATGAAAGACCTGTCGGACATGATCCAACATTGCGGATCATGTCCGACAGACCTCGCTTAATGCGGAGAGCATTACGCTCTCCGCATTCAGCATTGCACCAGCAGCTCTTGTTAACTCCTGGTGCAACGCCGCCCCCTTCAGATTCGCAGTCAATCGGCCGCTAGCAGGGGGTGTCAATCAACCTGATCGTATTCGATCGGGTTGAATTGCAGCGATGTCTGTCCTCCTCCTCAGAGCAGGCGAACAGGTTATGGAGCAGCGGTCTTTAGACCGCTGGTTCATAACTGGTGTTTCTGGCGAGCCTGAAGGCTCGCCATAAACACGGGCATTCAAGCTCCATACGTAGCTTGATAGATATGCCCCCATATAAGTAATATAATTTATAACATGGCATTTAAGGAATTTGATGAAGAGTAGAATATTTTTACTATGTAGATTTGCACAGATCTTTGTGTGTTGCATTTTCACACAAATAAATCCAGCCTATCAAAGAGCCAAATTCTTCTATCCATGTTCATATTTGGTATTTGTTAATTAAACAAAATCGCCAAATGCACATGCGTAGTGTGCAGTACATGTGTGCAATAAGCAACTCTTTCCTGCTGCACGTTACCACTGTTATTATTATATCCAAGAGATTACAATTTTTTGCCCCTCACTGGAAAAATCTCTCCAGATGCCCATGTAAGGGCCAGATTATAATGTTTGCATGCGAGTGATAGGGGGTCTATCTCGGGTGTTTGCGCTACATTTGGGTTTTCCACTGGTATTAACAGTTGAAAGTAAACGCAATCGCTAGAGCACAATCAGGATTTATGCTGGAATGATTACCACATCCTCAGAACTCTGGATAATTGTTTTGCGAAACTAAAAAGTTGCACAAAGCACATCAAAAAGTTGTACAAAGTATAGTTACACTCATAATAACAATATAACATTTTTTTAAAATATTGCACACAAAAGTTATAAGGGCTCAAAGATATGAGGTCTCAGGTGTTAGAAAACAAAAAATGCAGGCAAAGGGCTTTAACATAGAGAATGAGATACATACATATACATGTCTAAAGATGGATATGTATGTATGTATGTATATATATATTTATATATATACATATATGTGTGTGTACATACTGTATGTATTTATGAATTTATATGTTTGTATATATATATATTTACAGACATATATCTATACTATAATCGCGTTTGTAACGCGTCCGTCAGTGTCACCAGTTGCGCACACATCCTCAAAGGAATGTTGGCGAGGCAGCCAACAGAATGCTGCATCAAGGTGGATTCCAAAAATGGCATTTCGGAATCCACCGGGATGCAGCCAAGGCAAACGGAGTGTTACAAAAAAAACAAAAAACTGCCGCAATAAGTATTAAAAAAAAACACAGCACACAATAAGTATTTAAAAAATAAAATAACCGCCCGTACTAAATATTAAGAAAACAATAAACTAACCTCCCGCATGAAGTATTAAGAAAAAATAAACTAACCGCCCGCACAAAGTATTAAGAAAAAAAAAACAACTACCTAATGAAATGATAAACCCCTAAATCCGCAAACCTCAACATCGCAAACTACCTAATACATCTATTAACCCCTAATCTGCCTACCCCCACAACGGATTTAAACCTAATTTACCTATTAACTCCTACACCGCCAACCACAACGCAAAAAACTAATGTAATGACTAAGCCCCATAACCTAACAAATTCTAAATTAACCCCTTAATTACAGTAAAATAATTACTACATTACAATAGAAAATAAAAAAAATATATATTACATTAATCTAATTACAGAAAATAAAAAAACCCTAACATTACAAAAAATAATAAACAACACTATCCAGAATAAAAAAATTAAACCTAATCCAATGAAAATAAAAAAGCCCCCCAAAATAAAAAAAACCTAATTTAATGCTAAACTACCAGGGCTTTTTGTAGGGCATTGCTCTAAAGAAATCAGCTCTTTTACATTACAAATAAACCAAGTCCCCCCTAACAGTGAAAACCCCCCCCAAAATAAAAAAAACAACTAACACTAATAAACCTAAACTACCCATTACCCCTAAAGGGGCATTTGTATGGGCATCACCCTTAAAAGGGCATTCAGCTCTTTTGCATTTACCCAAAAATAAAACTAATCTAAAAAAACAAAACCACCCAAAAAAAAAAAACTAACAGTAAAGCGGAGGTCCGGAGCGGTCTTCTCAGAAGTGGCAATCCTCGGCGGTGGTCATCTGACCTCCAAAATCATAACCTAGGTATTTTTATATAGGGCATTCCCACCTTAATTTTGTGTAGTGCTATTAGTTGCTTTCTTTTTCTTGGTATAAAGAAATATGTATTTAGGAAAAAACAGAACATATTCTTGTATGTGAAGAACATTGGAATGTGAAATATTCATATTTTCATGACAGGTTAGCACACATGAGAAAATACTATCCGGTTTGTGCGTGAGTTGGATTTTAGTTTTTTTTTTCCACTTTTTTTGCTCCATTGACTTCTATGGGCAAATACGTTAACGTCCACGCGATCTTCTAAGTTTGGCTTCTTGCGTCGTCGGGTTAGCAGTTTACTTTCAACTTATAATACCAGCGCAACCTGACAATCACAAAAAGCTTACTTCTAGCACAGTTAATTCTCGAGTAGGAGCATTAATTAGCGCTCTAATTGTAATCTGGCCCTAAGTGTCCACACAGGGTAATACCGAATACAGATTGAAATGATATATTTGTGACCATCTAGCTGTCAGTATTTAGTTTAGACTAGAGTGTTTTTTGTTGTTTTTTTTTTTTTTTAAACATTAAAATGTATTTCGCTAACAAATTGTTCTTCTCGTAGATATGGAGATAAAAATTGGAAAATAGCAAAAGATTGCCAGAACACTAGTACGCAATACTGCAACTTAACAAAGGAGATTATCAATGATGAGGAAGACTTTATGGAACACCAGTATTATGGGAGAGTTAGAGCATTCTCACAATATTGTTCCTCAGAATGGGTTATATCAAATAGATTATGCCCCAGAGAAGATAGTAAGTATAAACCTTTTCTAAGCAGCAGCACTATTTCATATACAGATCTCACTGTTTATTTAAAGTAACCCCTCTTTCCATTTACCTGCATACTATTCTGTTTTTGCTTACAATGTTCCTTTTATGAAGTGACTATTTATATGGTACTGTCATTTATTTAGCTCCTCACTTGTTTTTACGTCATTCATATTAAGATCATTTAGTGGTTTCTACATTATTCCACACAAAATCTTTCTTTACACAAGCTAACTTCTTTTTAGCTTTGCCAGGGATTTTCAGCATTTTGGGTCTGATTAAAGGGACATGACACACTCGGTAATAGGAAATGTTTTTTTCATGTGTAGTAATAAAGCTTTGCAATATACTTTAATTCTTTTTTACTCCCTTTATCTGTATTTTAACTTAAGTATGATATTTGGAAGTGTGTGCTGCAGACTTCACAATTCTAACTCTGCCACATATCTGTCCCTAATTGGCTCAGCAGTGGTGATAAGATACAATTCTAAAAATTATTACAGTTTTGCTAACAAAATGACACTGACAAACCTTGCCTATTACAATAACTAGCCCAGATAGGTTTCTCCAGATATGTGGAGTTTAGCAGCAAATAAGGTGTTAATGTATTCAGAGTGTTTTTTTACTCAGCTTTATAGCTCCCAACCGTCCTGCACCCTGCTATGATTGCTTTGGGTTGGGAGGTATGCCCCACTTTCCGCCTGCATACCTTCAATGTCACAGTTTTAAAAGACTGGTCAAGCCCCACCATGACCCTCTCAGACACGTCCATCCTCTACCCAGACACGCCCCTACATTCCATCCCAAATATACCCCCACCCACATAATGCAGGTAGGCCATTTGTATCAAGTACTTTAACCTCTAGCATCCCAGAAAGCATCAGGCAAATGTTGGGAGGTATGCAGCTTGTATTGTAATTTATTACAAGACTAGAAAAGATGTTGTATGTCCCTTTAATAACATCACAATTATTATTTTCCTTGGCAAAACCAAGACAAGTAAATATATTTGAAGTAATAGGTGAACATTGGTCATAACACCCTTTGTAAGGTTGACCTTGACCCAATGAAGGCCACAGCAAGATAAGAATTTTCTCCAAGGAATAATATACTATATTAAAGGAGACACCCTATGAGTCTTTTTTTAATTAATATGTTTAATTATTTTTATTTTGTCAGCCCATTTTAGCCAACCAGAACTGAACTATATTCAGGATGTCCACTCCGTAAAAATCTTTGTACAAGCACCGTCAGTACAAAATATTGAAGAGATATACAGTAATGAAGTTGAATATCACTTGAGTTTGTCCAAGCCAGAGAAGCAGGAATTGGTAAGTAGTTATATTCTGTAATCCTCCTTTGTCCTATTAGATAATTTGGACTCCAAATGAAGATTCCATTTTGTTTTATAACTGTATGGCTTAAGAACAAGAAAAGACATTTATTAATATTAAAGTGAATTTATACTGTTATGTCATTTTATGTAGAGTGCATCTGGACCTGTTTTTGAAAATATCAACAAGATTTAACTTCAAATTATGGGGTTGATCACAATCTATCATTTGTTAATTATCTGTAATTTAATGGTTGCAAAAGATCCCTATTCTATGTCGATTTGATCACAGTCAGCCATTTTCAATATTTATTAGCACCACCTTTTTCTTTATCGGTTTGCTGAAAAACGGCCAATAATATATTTAGCACGTCCTGTTTTTGTTGATCATAATCAAAATTCTTGATAATTATTAACAATTTTTAGGGCCATTTATTTATAAAGATGACATTACAAGTATTCAACAATTGACATAGACCATCTCATTAATCTTTCTAATGACTCTCTGGAATTCTATAACCAAGATGTTAAGTTCTCTCTAAGCATGAGTCCATCTGAACGAACGATCTATTCCACTAAACTTCAACATTTTAAAATAGAAAAAACAACCTTCAACATTAATATCACTCGAGGTGGCAGAAGATAAACAGCGTACACAGCCAGCGTCACAACTCCCCAGGGTGCCAACCTCTCTTGGAGAAGCTTTACACGTCAAAGAGTAATTAAAAGAAATCAGAGAAATCAAAATGCCATTGACCCCTCAGCTGTGCATGTAACAAATAGTTTGAGTTCCTAAGGGGATACAGAATTTATTTTTGCAGCCAAGACTGAAGTGTAAGAAAATAGGATTCCCATTTTCTCATAAAAGTAGTTCTATTTTGCATATCTCCCAGACAATGTGCTTGTTCATTAAATAACTGTTGAAGTCATCTTTCACAGGCTTTGCATTTAACCATAGCCACATTGTACATAAGTTTATTCTTCGTTGCTATCCTTTCTATCTGCAAACTGACAACTGATTCAGGTGTGAGCACAATTTGAGATTGGCAAGTGGTTTCCAATCAATATGTATAATGTTATCACAACATATGTAAAATATCCATATCAGGTAAAGAACACTTTGGGCATTCCCCTGAGGTTATGAGGGTCCATTTATGGAATCATTGTGGTGCAATAAATGTGTTGTGTAATAACTTAGTATAAGCCTCTCTTATGTCAGCAACTAGTGTGGCTTTTCCTGACATTTTGTATGCTTTGTTGTACTAGGGCTCAGAAACATTGTCACCCAATATAGCAGTCCATTTTCCACTAACCTGCTGTAATGTAATGTTATTAGTAGCCTCTAATAGTAATTTATATGTCAGGGATAATGAGATCATTTTGTAGATGTGATTATTAGTACATTGTAGTAAAAATTGTAAAGTTTAAAGAATTAGTGCTCAGTATCTAAAACTAATCTAAACTTTACAAAGATGCTTCTTTTTTAAAATACTTACCATTGTGTTATGGAAAACAGAGTGCCAATCCTTCTTCTTCTGTATTTAGCATATCAATGACGAATCTGGCTTCCTCCAATCGTTGCGTGACTCAAGTTTTTTTTTAGGGTGTTTTTTTTTAAATTAGATTAGGGTTTTTTATTTTTTGGGCAGCAAAAGAGCTGAATGCCCATTTAAGTGTCAATTTAAGGGCAATGTCCATCCAAATGCCCTTTTCAGGGCACATTTTAATTTAGTTTTTTTAAGATATGTTTTTGATTTTGGGGGGTGGGGGTTGTAATGTTAGAAGGTTTAGTGTGTTTTTTTCACCAAAAGAGCTTATCGCTTTAGGGCAATGCCCTACAAAAGGCCTTTTAAAGGCTTTTGGTAGTTTATTTTTTGAATAGGGTTTTTTATTTTGGAGTTCATTTTTTTTTAAGGGCAATAGGATTAATTTTTTTGGATACTTACTTTTTTATTTTCTGTAAATTTAGATTTTAAATTTTTTGTAATGTTAGGATTTTTTTTAAAGATTAGGTTTAATTTATTTTTACAGGTAAGTTTTTTTTTATGGTAGTTAGGATTTATTTTGTAATTTTTGTGTATTTTAATTTGGGTTAAGTTAGGGGGTGTTAGGTTAGGAGGTTTAGATGTTAGTTTTTGCGATGTGGGGGGCTGGCGGTTTAGGGGTTAATAGAGTGTTTAGGTACATTGAAATGTTGGGGGATGGCGGTTTAGAGGTTAATAGTTTTATTTAGTGTTCACGATGTGGGGGGATGGTGGTTTAGGGGTCAACAGTTTATTTATGAGTGTAAGTGTACTTATGTATTTTTGATGTGTTTTGTATAAACTTACTTTTTAGTTTCGGAAAACAGTCAACCACAGCTCTTAGATGGCGGAAAGGATTGAAGTGTAAAAAGCGATTGCGCTAGTGCATTTGCTATTTCACTGCACCTGTAATATCAGCGGAATGAAAATGGCTTGTGAAAAGTGATTGCGCTAGTGCAAAACCGTTTGCGCCTCACTTGTAATCTAGCCCACTATGGGGTGTCTGGTATTACTGAGGCCAGTGCTCTAAAAAAGTATAGAGCCAGGTCACAAGTGGAGCGCTAAATATCCCTTGTGCACTGGTATTACAAGTTAAGCGTGCTTCCCAAGGCTCCAAAGGGAGACAGCATCAGAACCTAAGCGCATCGAAGGATGTAAGTAGCGCAGCGATGGCAGCAAATATAAATATATACGTTTATGATTACATACATATATATTTATGTGTTTATATGTGTATATACACATATTAACACATAAATATATACAGTATGTATATAAGCATATACTGTATATACAGTTCCCTTAGACCACAACGTAAAGGCACTTTTAAGTGCAGTTTTTTTTTCTAACACCGCAATCTCATCATCTCTACCCCCAAAATACTGCCTTATGTTGTTTTTTTTATTAAAAAAAATAAAAATGGTACAATTTTTATTTTTTAATAAAATACACTACACTGTATTTTGGAAAGGGGGTTTGGGGCATATTTGTAAAATTAACCAGAGGTCTGATCTGTGGTTAATTATATAAGCGCTAATTGCTGCTGCAAGCTCGCTGTAGCAATAACCACTTGTTATGGCTGGTTATTTATCGAGGGCACATTTGTCCATTTGCAGGCAGGTTATGAAAAGAGCTTTTCTACACCAGCAAGAAGGGCCTTCTTGTTGGTGTAGCCCAGCAGTCATTGCTTTTCCCCCTTGCTGTAAACTGATTGTTTTATAGTGGTTTCCAGGCTCCTTCCACATTGAAGCCGCACTGCACTGCAAGAAATCTCAGGCTTAATTCTCGCCCCAATGCTAAAAAATATAGTCACCATCCGCTCGGCTTTACTAGACCACCTCTGCCACGGATTCTGGCAGCACTCAAACAATGCATCTCCTCTGCACCTCCAGCAGCACCTCTAATGTTGCTGTGATTTCCCTCTGCCTCCCAGTGGTGGAGCTTCAAGAAACCCTCCTGCCTACTGTAGGCTTCAGCTGAGAGAAAAGTCTCCACCAAGAATTTGCGGCAACTAGTCTGAATGGCGGACTGTGATATTGCCGGGTTATGTATAAAGCTTGGCAATTCAGCTATCATTCAGGTTTCCCACCCACTGTAAGTCTCACATATATATTTTTATACCAGGAATTTATCTGCCAAGAATCTGCTGCCTGCAGTTAATATTGCAAAGAACCCAAAATGTGGCAGCAAAATAGTAGTTTTATTATAAACACACACAGGAACAGCAGAGCAACGTTTCGGGAGTAACCCCTTTGTCAAGCTGATTTTACACTGTTCAGAACATCAATTTGGACATAGCCCCCATTAGAGGGCACTAAAGAGCATATAAAATTAACTCTATCATATCCATTGTGAAATCATTACACATTATGACAGATAACTTGATATACATGTTTACATTATTTACCAAAAATAATATATCTAAT
This sequence comes from Bombina variegata variegata, assembly GCA_905336975.1. NCBI lineage: Eukaryota > Metazoa > Chordata > Amphibia > Anura > Bombinatoridae > Bombina > Bombina variegata. The sequence continues at coordinate 9,395 of CAJPDP010040341.1, forward strand.
AAGGTACAATAGAGTACAATAATATATTTCCTACATTTGATCAGAAAGCAAAAAAGGAATTCATATATATACACACATACATAAATTCAATGTTACATATAAGTTATTTCAAAAACAACATATCCAAAAATTACATATCCAAAAAATACAAAAAAGGCATATCCTTTACAGGGAGATTGTTTACAAAAACACAGATAGATCTAACTCTCTATTTAACCCAGAGGGCTCTAATGTGCCAAGCTTATGAATCCAGAATGATTCCCGTTGTTTTAATAAACGTTCTCTATCACCACCACGACGTGGTCTATGTACACATTCAATTACCTGAAACCTAAGTTGGTTTATCGCATGACCCATTTTTAGAAAGTGGTATGCCACTGGTGCAGTGACTTTTTTCGTACGTATATTACTTTTATATTCAATTATCCGGTTGCGGATACTAAGGGTAGTTTCACCAACGTAACACTGCCCACAAGGGCATTTAATTACGTAAATTACAAAGGCAGAGTGACATGTGAGGTATCCATTAATATTATATTTATGGCCAGTGGTTGGATGGTAAAACATAGATCCTTTAATAAGGTTTCCACAGCAGTAACAGCCTAAACAAGTGAAACAACCATTACTCTTCTTTGTAATATAACTTTAAGTATTCTCTTTCTTGCTAGTGCCAATGTCAGCTCTAACTAAATATTGTTGCAAATTAGGTCCTCTTTTGTACGCCATCATAGGAGTATTTGTAAACTCTGCCACTTCAGAGTTACATTTACTTAAAATGTCCCAATGTTTCCTAATGATTCTCTGGATAACACAACTTTGGGCATTGTATTCAGAAACAAAAAACATTCTTTGACTATCTTTTTTATCTTTTAATTTCCATTTCTTGGAGCATAATAAAGACTCTCTTGGGGTAGATAGGGCAAATTGTTTCTCATTTTTAATAATGGTCTCAGGGTAACCCCGCTCCAAAAACCTATCACACATCTCATCTAATCTGTAATTAGAAACCTTTTCATTGGACACAATCTTTCGGACCCTAAGGAATTTACTTCTAGGGAGGGCTTTAAATAAAGAGGGAGGGGGCACTATTGTAGCATAAAAGACTATTACGATCAGTTTCTTTTCTAAATAAGTCAACTTGTAAACCAGATTTAGATTTAATAATTCTTGTGTCCAAAAATACCATGCTCTCTTCACTCCATGATAACTTAAATATAATGTGACTTGTAGTGACATTCAGATCATCAACAAAAGCCAACAGGGATCCAACATCGCCCAACCAAATGCCAAAAATATCGTCGATATAGCGCCACCAACAGGCGCCGTATCTATTAAATAAATCATGAGAAAAAAGCAATTTCTCTTCATAAACAATAAAAATATTAGTATAATTGGGGGCGACGTTGGATCCCATGGTTGTACCTTGCACTTGCAAGTAATAATCATCTTCAAACAAGAAGTAATTGCAATATAGGACAATTTCAAGTAAATGGATAAAAAAATCAACCTGAGTGGAGTTATATTTACCATCATTGCTAAGCACCAGTTTAACAGCACCTAAGCCACTTTCATGAGTTATGGATGTGTACAAACTTTCCACATCAAGGCTGAATAGTAAATACTTATCAGTAGATAGATTCAATGTGTCAATCTTCTGCAAAAAAATCACCTGTGTCTTTTTTTATAAATGAGGTGGATAATTCCACATACGGTCTTAGTATCTTATCCAAGAAGATTGAGACATTTGTAGTTACTGAGCCATTGCTGGAAACGATAGGGCGGCCAGGGGTTTATTGGAATCTTTATGTACAGTGCAGGAGTACGAGGATGTTCTATATTCACAAATTTAAACACTTCTTTGTCAATTATATCATTAGATAAAGCATTACAAGAGATACATTTGATTTCTTTTTGTATTAGATGAGATGAGTGATAGGTTTTTGGAGCGGGGTTACCCTGAGACCATTATTAAAAATGAGAAACAATTTGCCCTATCTACCCCAAGAGAGTCTTTATTATGCTCCAAGAAAGGAAATTAAAAAAGATAGCCAAAGAATATTTTTTTTGTTTCTGAATACAATGCCCAAAGTTGTGTTATCCAGAGAATCATTAGGAAACATTGGGACATTTTAAGTAAGTGTAACCCTGAAGTGGCAGAGTTTAGAAATAATCCTATGCCGGCGTATAAAAGAGGACCTAATTGTGACATTTAGGCCCTAGCAAGAAAGAGAATACTCAAAGTTATATTACAAAGAAGGAGTAATGGTTTCCTTTGTTTAGGCTGTTCCTGCTGTGGAAACCTTATTAAAGGATCAATGTTTAACCATCCAACCACTGGCCATAAATATAATATTAATGGATACCTTACATGTCACTCTGCCTTTGTAATTTACGTAATTAAATGCCTTTGTGGGCGGAGTTACGTTGGTGAAACTACCCGTAGCAACAGCGACCGGATAATTGAACTTAAAAGTAACATACGTACGAAAAAAAGTCACTGCACCAGTGGCATACCACTTTCTAAAAATGGGTCATGCGATAAACCAACTTAGGTTTCAGGTAATTGAATGTGTACATAGACCACGTGGTGGTGGTGATAGAGAACGTTTATTAAAACAACGGGAATCCTTCAGGATTCATAAGCTTGGCACATTAGAGCCCTCTGGGTTAAATAGAGAGTTAGATCTATCTGTGTTTTTGTAAATAATCTCCTTGTAAAGGATATGCTTTTTATGTAACTTTTGGATATGTTGTTCTTGAAATAACTTATATGTAACATTGAATTTATGTATGTGTGTGTATATATATATGAATTCCTTTTTTGCTTTCTTATCATATGTAGGAAATATATTATTGTACGCTACTGTACCTTATTAGATTTTTGGTAAAC
>CAJPDP010040399.1:0-7500 GCA_905336975.1 Bombina variegata variegata
CATACACACACACAAATATACACAAAGTCTATTTAACTTAATCATCATGTTCATAACTGTTTTACTTGAAGTGTAAATGTAACATGTGAATGCACTACTGTGAGGTATCACAAAGACATTTAAACAAAGCCAAAATAACATTAAAAATTGTAAAATAAAATCTGTAAATATTCAGCATATTCCACATCCATTTGCGACTGACTGGTAAACAAATTACTTAACCTGAAATAAATCTGACAAATATCTGGTATAAATAAACCATTTAAGCATTTATCTGTCATTTTCTTTCATAAATCTTTTGCAAGTCATTACATATAGAGACGCTACTTAATTATAACAAATGAGACAGCCTGAAAAGCAAATATGAATAAAAATATAAATCACACTATATTCTAAAAAACAGAGAAACGATATGTCTTCTCTTTTTATGTTTTACCGATTGAGATATATAACAAAATAGCGCACAACTTTTTGTTCTAACATTGAATCCTGCACAGTTCTGCTACTCTGATGACTTTACGTATGTGTATTTGGTAGCTGTTCCCGTAATGTAGTAACGATGCAATCTGGTCAGTTATACCATCATATGTAACATTCCAAATCTAAACATGATTATAAAACTGCTGTTCAGGTGTGTCATTAAATCTGCACATGAAATAAAACATTTTCTTTCTTTTTTTGTGAATTATTGTCATTTTCCTCTTATACTGCAAATTCCTTTACATCTCTATAAACTACCTCTGCAATCACCTTGTGTTTCATGGGTATCCCTTTCCTCATTAGACTGTAAACTCCTGCAAAAATGGCCAGACTGAGTATCTTATTTATGTAATTTCTTGCACTTGTATACAATGTTCTAACACTGAACAACGCTGCAGATAATATTATGGTATTAAATACAATATCATAGCTTCTTTCTTTTTCCCCCTTAAATAGAATCTGGAAGCCAATTGTTAATTATCTATTTTCAGTTTTTATATGTTATTCTATACCTTGTCACAGTACATTAAGTAAACTTGTATTTGGGACATAAAATCATGTTTTCTTATGAATCAATATTCATTGTCTATCAGGACAATTTAATATGGTTTTCTACTGGTTGAAAGTCACAAATTATTATGCCTCTTGTAATTGTTTTTAAAAAAAAATTATTACCAATATATTTATGCTTTTGAAAATAAAATATATACAGTAAACAAGTAAAAAACATTTTGTTTCATGTTTAGTTTAAAAAGAGACTGTAATAAAAAAAAACATAAGACAATAAAATAAGTAAAAAATAGTAGGGCATTTTCTAAAACTTTCATCTGAATAATGTAAATTATTTAAACTATGAAAAAGCCGAAAGATAGTGGATAAGATACCTAGAAAAAAACATATATAAAAAACTCCCCAAAATCACAAAATCAAAAGACTAGCTGTAGTTATGCTAATGAAGATACATGTTGTGTCTTTTTTTTTTTTTTTGTAACAATTTTGTTTTTATTCTGTATGATCTTCCAGAGATGCTGATGTCTCTGGTGATAACACAATGACTTAATGAGGGGGTATAATGCATTGAAAGAACAAAATATGTCACTGCTAATAACATTAACATGACATTAAATAAAGACACAGCACGTGTCTGTCAGAAGGCAATTCTTTAATAACACAATTAAATTACACTGTTAATATTTGCTCTATGGCTATGCAAGGAACTGTTAACCATGTTTAGTTAAGATTTTTGTGTTTATTTTACTGTATATGGAGGTAGTTTTGTTCGTTTATACACCCCACCCCTTCTCTACTGCACAACATTTAACACCTTCTATGCTGAATGCACCTGCACTAGTCATGGGGTCAATGTTGGCAGAGAACCCCATTATATCCAATGGGATTCCTGTGAAAATATGGCACTGCATATATTTGAGTAAGATTTTGGTCACTGTATTACATTTAATTAACTGTGAAAAAAAGGTATGAGTGCCAATCTCTGAAGCATTCTGAAAGTGTAGTACCTTTCTTTTACTGTCATAGCAGTTTTGACATTCTGACAATGAAACATAGGAGACAAACATAATCCCCCCATAGAAAGGACTTTTAAAATATAAAACTCTCTCTCTCAATATATAGTTAGATATAACAAATAGCACAGAGATAGATTTATAAAAAGAGATAGATAGATAGATAGATAGATATAGAGAGAGAGACTGACAAACAGAAAGATAATAGATAAATATATATTTATTTCTAATAACTGCATGTAAGTTTACTTATTTAAAGTTTCTGATAATTTGACACACAACACAAAGGTGTTTCGCAGTATGTATGTATGTATGTATATATATATATATATATATATATATATATATATATATATATAAAGGTGTAAATATATGCTCTGTTATAAAAACACAATATAATAAAGATAGATAGATTTAGATAGATAGTGATAGATAATTTAAGATAGATAAATAAATTGAGATAGATAGATGTATAGCTAGATAATGATAGATAAATAGATCAATATCAGATGCAATGTATTTAAGGACTGAAATACTTAAAAATAAATTCTTTAACATTATTACTTCCTTTTTAACACCTTAAAAGCCTAAACATTCCAGCTAAAAAATAAAGGCTATTGAAAGCAAAAAAAAACAACAAACAATAAAATTAAAATTAAATTAATTAATTAATTAAAAAGTGTGAGTTGCTGTTGAAAAAACCCTAAAACATGAAGCCATATTTTAACCCACTTTACATGCATATCTTCTAAAGGGGAACTAAGGATTCTACAACAATGTACTAAAACACATTCAGAAACAATTAAGGGTTCTCTTGTCAGTTTTTATTTTTCTATCCATCACTACTAAGATCTGGTATCATGCTGCTCTGAATTTCAACCCCTCCCTGTTTGCCCCAACATATTTCTGCCAGATGAAGGCAGGAAAGGTTGGGGTGACCAGGCATAAGTCAGAGAAGGACATGCAAAGAGTTTCTGGTCATTCTCCACTTGTCATTCTTCAAAGTGACCCAGAATTACTCCCTTCAAACATAGTTCACTGTAATGCCCTTTTAGGTTATCAGTTATTTTGGTGATGAAAAATGTGACTATATTTTAAACAAGTTGATTCTGCTCTGGACCTGAAAGCTTTAAGAATGTGAACATAAAAACTAGGGGACTTATGAGATAGAATTCTACAATATTATTATAAATTAAAACTCAAGTGTTCTGCTGATCCAGAATCTAAATGCTTTTCCCTGTATAAAAACTTATTTATATTTTTTTATTATTAGTTAATCTTAACTGCAGCAGAGAAAATGCAAAGGTATTGTATAAATGCAGTACACGGAGGTTAAATAAAAAGCATATACACAATCTATACATTTGTATATTTGACATGGTCTTTACATTATAAAAGGTATGCTGGGGAACTAAGTATGTATGAAAATGTATTGTTAAACTATTGCCATAATCATCTTCTACTTTATATCATTTTCAAATGCTTATTAAGACGTTTATCAATGTGGACTTTTGTTTTAGGTTATCTGATGACATCAAACACCAAAATGAGTTTACTGAAATCTCAAAAAGGGAAGATGTTTTTGGTATATGAATGTTTTGTTTTTGTGAGGAACCTGGTTGTGTTAGTATTTATTATAAATTATTTTTACACAAAACTCATGTCAGATAAAATCCTTACTTAGGAGAATACACCTGATGGAATGCATAAAATTGTTTAGGTTGAAGACATCTAACATTTTGTATTTTTGCATCTCCTGACTAAAACAAAGAATTAAAATAAACAATGCAAATGTTATATATAAAGTAGATTTAAAAAAAAAAAAACAACAACAATTTTTTACTAAATTTATAACCAGTTTTCCATCATACACTTTGCCACAAAACAAATTTCTACAGCTACAGTTATACATATGGTTTTCGCTGCCAAAACATTTACACGAGTAACAAATTATCAAACCCATAATAAAAGTTGTCCCAATTCTCTCAGCTTTTTAATCTCCAAAACCGGAACTAATTTAATACAACTTCCTTTCTCTACCACAATCCTTAATTTATATGTTTATTTTCGTTAGACGTTCTCTAGCATTGCTGAGATTGCTTTGGTCTAAATTTATTTCTCCGGATTTTTAATGCCTAACAGGCAATCGTTCATACTGAGGCTCAATAGCAATTTATCAATTGATCATTATTTGGAATCATTTCAGTTAACTATTCAGATGAAAAACAAAACATTATTCTTTTCAATATAAAACTGATTTAAAAATAAATACATAAATAAAAAAGAAGAGCACATTATTGCTTTAATTTAAATAAAACATAAAGCTGGTGCAGTATATTAGATACTTTGGTAATATCAGCATTTGTGCTTTTTATGTTCACTAACATCTTGACAACGACTGTTGTTTACAACAGCAACAAATAAGTAATGGCATTTTAACTACTGCAAAACTGTAAATCTATTATATAAAGATATATATTCTATATAACACTTTAGCATTTCTGTCATCTAGTATCTGTGTGTGTATATATATATATATATATATATATATTCTATCCTAGAACTTTAGTGTGATTATATATGTGTATATATATATATATATATTTACACACACATTCTCACACACATACGTATGTATATTCATATGCATATATACACACAGACAGATGTCCTCGTTTAGTCTAAATGTTTGCTATCTTTCTAGTTTGATAGCAGTATTAAGTATTGAAGTGAATGCTCAAGTTCGTTAGAGATTCATATCAGCTTACGGTATTATCAGCTGTAATCAGGGTCCCTCTACAGGAGATATCAAAATATGGCTTTAAAAAAAAAGAAAATGTCAAGTATTGGGCTTTAAAAAACTACAATACTTGAGCAGCTTTTGAAATGTCCTACTGATCTTTTTTTTTTTTTTTAATGTTGTTATAGTAGCTTCAGGCCATTGTAAACTTTGACAAATCACACTCACAAATACAAATATATACATATAAAAAAAAAAAACAACAACAACCTACTAATAAAATAACAAACTATACAAACAAAAACACAAACGTATCATCTCTATATAATTATTTTAAATATTAGTTCATACACTCAAAATGCCACAGTTGTATTTCTTTTCACAATGAAGTAACAGTCTTAGAGGTAAATTGATTTAAAATTATTGTCTAAACTTTTTTCTCTGTTTGAATCTTGGCCACCTCATAAAGTTTATGTTTTATGTGTTGTTGTTATTGTTTTATTATTTTTTATAAAGAGTTTGCCAAGAAGATTGTGCAAGAGATGAAGCCAGTTGAGTGTGTGTATCACTAAGTGCATGGTACAGAGACACCAGCTTGTGTGATTAATTATCATTTGTTACTGGCCTCGCAATAACATTTCAGCTTTTCCCGTCAATAGCAACATACCAAGCTGCCTTTAAGGTGGCCCCCAAGGCAGGAAAAGCTCAGGAGAGGACGGCAAGATACAGCCTCTCAGTGTGAGTGAAAAAAGAATGGAAAAAAGTATGTCTATATACATTTGTTAGTTTGTGTAAAAGTAAGCAGAAAGGGTTAACTGTAAAGAAACCATGGGAAATAAAAACATATGTGTCCAAGAAGCATAAAGAAAAAAAAACTGGAAATGAAGTAAAAAAAAGAGCAAAATAAAGAGAAAAAAAATCTCAAATGACTGAGCTATCAGCTCTGTGCCGTAAGCAGTTTAAACAACGCTACACTTCAGCTCATCCAAGAACTGCAGAAAGCTGTTCTCTACCACATGAAGTCAATTAGGATCCTAAGAGAGGGGCCCCTGAAATTTCTATCACTGCGAAATCAGGGAGGGGAAGACGGAAAGAGTGGATGTGGTTTTAATTCCACTTTTGATTACTTTCGCAGAGAGGATGCTGTGGGGTAATTGTTTCGCATTTCATCAACGGTTTTATTTAGTTCTTCACTTTTCTGAACAACACACAAGAATGTGGAGCTTAGGCAAGCCATTTCTAAAATAATCTATTTTCGTTTGCAAAGTCAATGCTATTTTCTTTTAAGAAAAAGAATAAAGAAGTAATTACAGGAAAGCAAATAATGCCACACTACAAGAAATAACAATCAATGCTAGTAGCATAGTTTTGACAGGTATAAGGGAAAAGTGATCAATAAGGAAAAAAAATTGGACACTTCAACAATATATAAATCTGCATGTGAAGATAAACAAAGATTTAAGCATATATTTTTTATAAAGCTCTTAGTTAATAAAAGAAATGAATATAAATGACTCACCTGTTGGGACATTCTGAAGAGAAGGTTAGCATCACAGTTCTGCCATGCCCCCATGTACCCGGGCTCGCTTGCCGGCGTCCTCGTACCGAACTGCATGGGGTTGTCAGGGCAAAAGTCTCTGAAAGACCGGTCTCTCACCCTCCTCTCTCGCTGTCTGTCTCTCTGAGTGTCTCTTTCTCTCACATCCACTTCTGGTTCTTCTGACTGAAAAGTGAAGGTGGATTTTTGAGCCTCTTGGCATTCAGTAGTAGCACAAGTGTAGAGTAGTTACAGAGCTGCATGAAGGCTGCATTTCATTTAGGAAAAGAGTAAAAAAAAAAAAAAAGCCTAGGAGAGGATGAGGAAGGGGGTGGGTGGGAGGTGAAGAAGCAGGGAAGGAGGGGGGAATGCTGAGCTTATTTTGCACCTTCCTCACAGATACCCCTATCATTTATGCATGGACTGTGACTCCCCAAGGTTCCTTTTTTGCTCAGCCTAACAGCTGCCTTTCAGGTGTGCATATAGAGAAGAAAGGGAACAAATGCAGAAGACCCCAATGAACAGCTAAAGGATGTCACTGGATAGAAGAGCACAGAGTCAACAGCACTGCTCCTCTGTCAGGAACCAAATGACATCCTGCACTAACCTCTCTCAGCCTACAGATACCCATATACACATAGACACGCGCACACACATTAAGGAGCTCACTGATCACAGGCAGCAGGGAGGAAAGGCTCTCTGGCCCTTTCATTTTTTTATCTCCTGCTTTTCTTCAGCAATACTGTCAAGTTAAGAATGTCACATCTGACACATGTCTGTGCCACACAGTTCCTTGTATTTAGCTTTTCTTTTTTTTCTTTCTTACCCTGCTAAAGATATTACATTCCAAGTAAAATGTAATAAACTATTTGTGCCGGCAAGTAGGAGAGAAAAACTCCCACTTATTTCTCTCTCCAGAATCACTGAGGAAGGTTTAAATGGGAAATAAAAAAAATAGCAAAACAATAAAAAATAATATTAACCCATCGTACTGAAGTACAAAATCCGTTCTATGCACCTATTTCTTTAAATGGTAACACCCTGATTTATTTTGTTTCCTAAATATGGAAGAAAAAATAAACATAGCAGCTTTAACTATGAAGAAACTGTATATATTAACAATCAAGAACTACATATATACTAGGAAACAAAAGGAAAATGAAATTATTCTAAATAAGTGACTTCAAAAGTGTATTCAAAGAATTGTTCTTTAATGTTTC
>CAJPDP010040399.1:10000-11283 GCA_905336975.1 Bombina variegata variegata
AATAGAATGCAAAATACAAGCCTATTGGTCATCTAGAAGCTTTCTTACATGTTATTTTCTACTTACAACAGGAAAATACAGATAAGGCCATATAAGGTGACTGAGTAAGTGGAGGTTTTTACAGTTGGTTCATACATAGCCAAAACTGACAGTTGGCACTTAAAGGAACACTCAAGTCATTTGTTTTTACTAATGCATTATAAACTATTCAATGCATAGCATCAAATCTGCATATAAAATAAATGGGGTTTTTTTAAAAAAAGTTAAAAAAATTGCCATCATGTTATTATTTTAAATGCTGTTAATTCACAACAGTTATAAATGCGCACATGAACATATTAACCAATCACGGTGCAGAACGTTACACTGCCAGGGTTCTGGGTTCCAATTAGTTAAATTACAGGAAAATCTGAAACAATAAATAATATAAAGTAAACTGCAAAGATTAAAATAAAAAAAAAAGATTAAATAATTTAACATTGTATTGTACTTCGTTTTGAGCCTGTGGAAGAATGTTGTCCAGCCTATGCCCTGGGCACAATTATGCAGCCCCGGAGCTAGCTTTATCTGGCCCTGTATTTTCCTATCCCACTATAATCCTTATGCCATTTCATTCAGATTGCAACACACAATGCAGGCTCATATCTCACTTATGGCTGTTGATATGTAGAACTGTAAATCATGTTTTAGTGTTCACACAGAAATTACCAAAAGGTGCCAAGAGACTGGCATCTATGTAGCCTGTTAACTGCTAGCCTATAATTTATATATGCAAAATAATGGGTTTTAGTAACTGGCAAAAAATGTTCTTAAATTGAAGGTCAATTTTCATGTGAAAGTGAAAATATATAAATAAGAAAAAAAACATATTAAAAACAGGGGCACTTTCATTCATGAAAATTGACATTGCACCGTATTTTAAAAATACTTACCTTTTTCGTATGAAACGCCAGATCGCCGTTCTGAAACAATGCCCCGCCTCCTTCTTTCTGGTTTGCTTACCCAGCAATGACGAAACCGGCTTCCTCCAATCACGGCGTTGCCTCAGGCAATGATTCCCCGGAGGGGAAGCCGTGATTGGAGGATGCCGGAATCACCGTTGCTGACGTATGAAGAGGCTTGCGACGGGCTGGTGAAGCACTGGAGCGGCTTCAAGATGAAAAGGTAAGTATATTTTAAGAAAACGGGTGAAATGTCAATTTTCATGAATGAAAGTGCCCCTGTTTTTATTAGTTTTTTTATAAACCGGGCACTTTCACATGAAAACACAATTTATGCTTACC
>CAJPDP010040447.1:0-16228 GCA_905336975.1 Bombina variegata variegata
TGAGATGTATAGCAAAATGTTGCTCTACGCTCACTTTTTTGCGGCTAACGCCGGGTTTGTAAAAACCCGTAATACCAGCGTTGTCTGTAGGTGAGCGGTGAGGGAAAACTGCTCATTAGCACCGCACAGCATTACCGACAAAACTTGTAATCTAGGCGTTTGTTTGTGGACAGTTTTATTCTAGTCTATTAGAAAACACTTTTTACAGGTTTTTCAAATGATTCGACCTTATGGACTGTGTATACATATCTTGGATTATCAAACACTATTTTCTATGGACCAGCATATTTTACTTTGGCCACCTATATATTGTTTCTGCTAAAGTCTGTGAAATCTCCTGTGTAAAGTTTGCAATACACCCATGTCTTTATGTTTGTTTTGTGCTTTACTAATCTTCCTGTATTATAGTATAAATAACTGGATTAGAATGGTTTAGAAGACAAAGCAAAAAATACATAACTGAATTGATAAAGTATAGTGCAAAACGTAAGACTTTAAATACAAATAATAAAGCAAGAGGTCCGGACAGTCCGTAAAGTTCAAACAAAAATATTTATTCAAAAGTGAATTAAAAATAGTATACAGGAACAAGCAGGTAAAGACAGAGTAGGTATATCACCTAAACAGGCTAAATTGGCGTCCTGTAAGTTTTCTACTTGCATCATTTTGTGGGATTGTGGATGGATATCCAATCCTGCCGTGGGCTTATTGACACACCTCCATCCTACCTACTCGCATTGGACACCGGCATGCCGACTCGTCATCACTGACGTCACCTCCCTCCCCGTCCCTAGAATCAGAGGGTAAGCGTGCGGCTTGATCTAGTGGTGTATGAACCTGCAAAGCGGCCACGCTGTGGAAGCGTTGGAGCGGTCACACGTGTCTTGAATTGTGACAGTCTCTTAAGCCGGTGGTTCCACCTGAAGCAACCGCACTGAAAATGGGTATTGGGGCCAGCCTGGATTGGTCTTGAGGTGAGGAATACAATTATATTATATTACTTTGAACTGTCGTACAGCTATATTGCACATACCGGAAGCATTGTCAAATACTGGGTATTTGGATTGGAATATGTACTATCAAGTTATTTACTTACAGTGACGCCTACTATTGACTTTTTGTTTGTGAAGATTGACCTACATTATTTACAGATAGGTCTGATAGATACGCCCCACCTCCTTCTTTTCCTACTGTTTAAATACAAATATCCACAAAAGTTTAAAGAATGGTGTAGAAAAATAAGTATTACTAACCTTTTCAACTAAAAATCGCTAGGATTTACCATCACTAAAAATAAACTGTAGTTTCAGTTATCATTTAGTAAAAAAAGGGTGCTAAACTCACCCTTATTGTGTCGCGGCAGCTTGCTAAACTCAGCGCATTCAGCAGCCCATGGCACAGCGCTCTTTGTCAATGAGGTGACGTTTCCACCTCTAAACCAATAAAAGTGCTAGCATACAGAACACTGTCAGATGACACGCATGGCTATTGGCTTAGAGGTGGAAAAATCACCTGATATAAGAAGAGCAGCGAGTTTAGCATCCTTTTTTTACTAAACGATAACTAAAACTACCATCGCTTTAAATTTGCATTCGTAGGATAATAAGTCTGTAATTAATGCTTAGTCTGCTAGTGTTTATTTCTCTAATTTCTATGTTGGTATTTAAAGAAGAAAAATAGATGAATAGCATAAACAGAAATTATAAAAATGTAATTACTTAAAATGGAATAAGCTTTATTAAAACTAAAATGTGAGTGCTCTGGCCTCACTTAATGACATAAAATCACTCGTCACAGAATGAGCTTCATGGTATGTTAAACTTCAAGAATCTGGCAGTAACCTAAATTGCAACCAGGTGACTCCAACACACATTGAAAACGTGAGTAAAAATGCTCAAACCACAGAGCTAGCCACCAGGTGTTCAATGACGAGTGTTTTCATGCAGTGTTTATCTTCAACTGAATTCCTTTTAATCCTTTATAATTTATTTTTATTTAGCACTTTCTTCATTCTTATTTAAACTGTGATTTGGACCTTGAAGCAAAACTTTCATAGGCTTCTGGAACTCGTCTTTAAAAGGACATGAAACCCCCGGTTTTTGTTTAATTATTCAGATAGAGCATACAATTTTAAACAACTCTTCAATGTACTTGTATGATCTAATTTGATTTATTCTTTTGGTATCCATTTTTTAAAAGCATACCTATTTATGCTCAGGAGCTTTGAGCTAGCTGCTGATTGGTGGCTGCACTTATATAGCCCTTATCTCTGGCTTACCAATGTGTTCAGCTAGCTCCCAGTAGTGCATTGCTCCTCCATCAATAAAGGATACCAAGAGAATGAAGCACAACTGATAATAGAAGTAAATTGGAAAGTTGTTTAAAATTGTATCCTCTATCTGGGAGTCCAGAGGAGCTTGCACACAGGTCACGCTCTGCAAGCTCTCAACTCCCTGCAGCTGAGCCGGTTCTGAGGGATCCCACAGAGTAACATTTTTCACTCAGCACTTTAAGAACTTTTATACCGCTGAGCCCCACGAATTTCATCTTGTGAATTGAATTGGGCTCCTGAAGGTTACAGATCCATCTTTGGCAGTCCCCCCCTCCTACTGGTCCTGTGTGTGGGGGGGTAGATAGCCAACTCGAGGACAACTTGCTTTGTTACATAGGCTGCAACTTTGTTAACAGTACCTCCCGGTAAAGCCCTCCCTCCCACTGGTGCTGTAAGAGGGAGGAGGTTAAAACAACCTTTACCATTTCACGTTCTTCAGTCTACCGAGTGGAAACCCCGAACACCCGCCTTATAACACCTATCCCCCCTCTAAGGTTAACTGGGCCTTATGGTGCTGCGTGAGGGGAGCGTTGGTGGTGCGGGTGCTGGGAGTTGGCTTTCTTGGAGCTCCCGGTGTGTTGCTGCAGATCAGCGGAGGCGAGGCAAGTCGTTCTTCTTCTCCCCGGAGTTCACTGAGGGGTGAGTGGGTTGCAACTTAAGGGGTCATCACTCATATTTGCAGGACTCTGCCTTCCTACACTGCGAGAAGGAAGGATTGTACGCAAAAAATTAAATCACTCACCCCTCTGCCTCTCTCATACAACTAAGAAAAGAAAACACTTTGGGAAGACTTTTTATTTTATTTATTTTTTACTCTTTTATAATACCTCCCTACTTTTCTCCCTCCCTATTGTGACCTTACGGTACTCCTTAAAGTTCAGTCAGTGTTACTTGGAACTTAGTGGAACTATTTGCAACAGTATAAACAGTTCTCTCCAACTTAATTACTTCCCGGAGTATTGATAAGAACATAATTACTGCAACTGAAAGAGGTTTACTATGATCATGTAGATAACATCTTTATAGGACTTTTGGCAGGACTCTTAAGATCTTATCTTCTCTGGAGGGTTCTCGTATAATAACCACTGATTGCACATGGACAAGCTTTTGATAACTAATGTGTATCTTTTCTTTAGGTTACCACTCTACTCGGTGTTGTGCACAAATATTGTTTGTATTCAGGATTATACTCTATTGAATTTATCTCTGAACACGTTAGTGGAAAAACATAATTCTTTTGACTATGTAGTATTGGCCCAAACAAGCCTAACTCCCTGTGTTTAAAATTCTCAGCGTTATATTCTCAGTCTTAAGAACATATTATTGCATCTCTTTAAAATTGCTATACTTAGTATACTCTGCATTGCAGGGTTGACTGTTAATCTGCACCAAGATCCTAAAAGGCTAAAATCTGCAGAAGGTCTGGAGCATAAGCGTGTAAACCCTGGTTCCTGCCTTTATTCTGTTCTATAAATTAGATCTATATCTGGTTTTTATATATAGTGGTTCACTGTTAAGTCCTGGAATAAATTTTGTCTCTATCACTCTGCAGGTACTTCAGACCACTTGGTAAATGAACCCTCTCCTGCACTCACAGCGGTTTAATAAGGCTTACATCCTGTTTAAGATACATTGTGTAAGTATATTGCTGGAGATAATATTACGTCCACTATACTCTGCCTAATTGCCTCAGGACAGAAACTTAAGGTCTTGATCTCCTAATAGTCTTGAGCCCTCTTTTAGTTGAATAATCAATAGAGCTATGAAGCTATATAAACTCAGACCCTCACAGGTCTGACTACTCTACATCTCTCTAATTTAAATAGCTATTACTCTTGCTTTTTTCCCCTTTCTCAGGTAGCAAGCCATAACTTGCACCTAAACCTCTGTAGGGCTTGTCTTACTTAATAGCTGGCTTTCAACACTACAGCTATTTATTGGAGCATCTCTTAAATTAACTTCCCTTAACTTTTTGGGATATTCATTCGGGTCTCGTGGCTTAGCTATAGAAATTACCCCAGTGCTTCTGTGCCATCTTCTGTTTTTTTCCCCACACTTCACTTGAGCACTCCCCCCCCCTTTTTCACCCCCCCCTCTCACTCTGCACCCCCCTATCACTCAACCACCTTTTGGAATCAATTTCACTTAGATTCACGAGCTTTAGCTCACTTCTTTTTTTCTTCTTCACTTGACTTTATATGGATAAATTCCTCACCTCACCTCCTCACACGATTGACCCTAATCCAGGCATGGAATCGAAGCACAGGGATCGGAGAAACAAAAACTCCATAGAGGCCCTGGCAGAAGTTCATTCTGAATCTACCCTAACTAATACCTCCAATCTTATGACCGCTCAGGAACCCCAAATATTGGTTTCTAACATAATTGATGCCATAACTCCTAAATTTGATCTGCTTAGAACTGAAATTAGACAAGATATTTCATATATACCTAAGATTGAGTGCAACTATAACGAGCTAGTTAAACTCCAGTCTAAACTGGAAGACATTGAGAATAGATCGAGAAGAAATAACATTAGAATTATCGGAATTCCAGAATCTAGCTAACAGGAAGATTTTATGAAATTTATGTCACATACGCTGCCACAATTATTAAATATCCCTCCTTCCTTGTCACCCTTTGTAATTGAGAGAGTCCACAGACTTGGGAGACCCCCGGAAACTTTGAGGAATCTCATTAAATCTAGACCTATTATTGCTAAATTTTTAAATTATCAGGATAAGGTATTGTTTCTACAACACTTTCGCAAAAATCAACCAATTTTGTATAATGAAGTGAGAATCTTGCTTTTTCAAGACTTTTCCTTTGAAACTTCCTCAAGGCGAAAGGAGCTTTCCCCAGTCTGTGGCAAATGATAAAGGCGGGTTTGCAGGCTATGGTTATATACCCCGCTAGACTAAAGGTAATGCTTGATGGTCAAACTCTATTTTATGATTCAGCACAAGAGGCAGAGAAAAAGCTTGCTGAATACAGGGCTAAATAAGTTGGCAGAAAACTTGCTATAATAATTTTTTATTAGTGGTTGCAGGTTTAAATAAAGTTAGTTTTAATAACCTACTTAGAGATGTTTTGACAATTCTCTCTCCTTGGGGGAGATCTGGGGGCTCCCCCCCCCTTTTTTTTTTTTAAATGGTTATGGATAACTATCTTAGGCTGACCTCATGGAATATTGGGGGGCTTGTATCACCTATAAAACGTAAAACAATTATATCTCATTTACAGAAATTAAATTAAAACTCCCTCAAAAGAAAATTGGAGTAGATACTTAGGGGCAAAAAAAGAACGGGATACTTTTCTTCTAAAATATACAACGTTTGCAGATTTAAAATTTCAGGCAAAATTGTACAAGTTCGGCAATAAATCAGGTAAATTGCTATCAAAACTAGTAAAAAACTATAAGAAATCTTCCTTGATCGAACTAATAGAAGATAACGGGAATCAACTTACTACATCTAGAGAAATTTCTGAATCCTTCTATGATTATTATAAAAAATTTTACTCCCCTAGTTCCTCGGTGAAGGCAGCATCGGAAAAATTCTGGGAGAATTGCACTATTCCAATCATTAGCTCTGAATTTAACTCCAAGCTAAACATTCCTATTTCAGAATTGGAAGTTTCACAAGCCATACAAACACTAAAAACAGATAAAGCCCCTGGCCCAGATGCATTTCCTAATGAAATGTATAAAATTCTCGCTCCATCTATTGTTCCTCATTTAACAAATTTATTTAAATCTTTTTATATAGAAGATTCACGGATTTCCTTAAATTTTTTGCGGCATCACAGACAATTCTTATCCTTAAGCAAGGAAAAGACCTGCTTAAAAAAGAATCCTGTACTCCTATTGCCTTGCTAAATACCGACTATAAATTATTTACCTCTATTCCCGCGAAAAGACTCCAAGAAGGTCTAGCGGAGGTTATTCACAAGGATCAGGCGGGTTTCCTCTTTAACCGTAGCTCTTCCGCAAAATTCAGACAACTTCTGTTACTTATCGATTATTTTAAAATCTCTGATAAAGGTAAGATTGAAGATCAACCTGATGCCATGGTAATAGCTATTGATGCAGAAAAAGCGTTTGATCGTGTCCATCATGACCACTTGATAGAGACTTTACATTGCTTCGGGTTTAGCAATTACTTAACAAAGCTGATCAAAAAACTATACACCCAATCATGTACCAGTCTAATTGTCAACGGAACGGAGTCAAGTGTTATTATGCTGGAAAAAGGCACTAGGCAAGGTTGCCCTCTGTCTCCGTTACTCTTCAACCTCGCAATCGAACCCTTGGCTGTTAAAATTAGGCAACATATTGAAGGCATAAAAATTTGAAAAATAGTTGAAATTGACATTATATGCTGATGACTTATTAGTATATATATCTAACACTCCCTCAAACATTCCAAAGCTCATGAAGCTAATCGATCTATTTAGCCAATTCTCAGGATACAAAATTAATACCCTGAAATCAGATATACTTTGGCTGAAAAAATCGAAAGAATCCATGTCCGAGATCCCTTTTAAGATAGTTACAAATTCTTTTACATATTTAGGGATCATAATATCTGCTGACCCTGTAGAATGGTACTCCCTGAATATTCCCTCAATCCTTTCACAAATTAAAACGTATATGAGGAATTGGCAGAATCTTCCTCTTTCTATCTCAGGGCGCATTGCCTTGTTTAAAATGATACTTCTCCCCAAGATTCTGTATATCTTACAAAATCTTCCTATTCTTTTAAAAAGTGAGGATATTGAAAATCTTAATAGTGCAATACGTCAGTTTATCTGGCAGATGAGAAGGCCCAGAATCTCTATCTATAAGTTATCTCTTCCGAAGCAATTAGCTGGATTTGCCCTCCCCGATCTGTATATCTACAATTTAGCCTTTCTCGGCCGTATTGCCATAGATTGGGTTTTAGAGCTGGACATTTTACAGACAATAACCTAGAAGCTAGTATGATTCAACCATTCTCTCCTCTCTATTTGACTCATCTACCCTTTAATTTAATTCCAAAACAAGTGAAAAGATATAAAACAATTTATACAATAATTTAGGAAATGGAAAAAAATCGGGTCCCTTGTTAAGACAGATACGAATATACCAAGATACCAAACTTTTCTGGGTAACCCGGAATACCAAGAAGGTACTCAATCTCTAGTACTTCAGGACTGGCATAAGAAGGGCCTTTATTTAACCTCACAATGTTTAAATCAAATAGCACAAAATATTAAGTCATTTAAAGAATTAAAACATGAATTTAAGCTTGAAAATCGTGACTTTTTCGCATATCTACAGGCTAGGCACTACGTTACTCAGCTAGTTAATAAGTTCTCATGGAATTGGTCATGGGGAAAACTTGATCACTGGCCATTATTGGGCAAAGCAGGGCACCTATCTATTTCCATGTGGTATGATTATCTAGTTTCAAGAACAGGAGAGCTGAACTTATCGATTATTGCTCATAAATGGACAAATCTCACCTCTGAAACCATGAATTACACCCAACATTTAACTCGCTCTATATCCTTGACCCATCGTGCCACATTTTCTGAAACTTGGAGGGAGTCCCATTTAAAATTAATTTATCTGACTTATTACACCCTGGAAAAAGGTTATGTGGCACAACACAAATTTTAATAAATGTCCAGAATGCAGTCTATGGGCTGCAGACTTAATCCACATGGTCTGGTCATATCCTAAAATTAGGCAATTATGGATGAAAATATAATTTTGGCTATTTAACACACTAAAAATCACCCCTTTCACACTCTCCTTGGAAAAAATAATATTTCTGGTAGACAAGAACTCAGTACCAAGTAAAACTAGATTAATACATCTAGTATTACTCGCAGCCAGATACCTAATTTTTAAAAGATGGAAGGCTAATTTTGTCCCCTCTATCTTAGAAATGAAAAATTATCTTAAAAAGCAACTCATTATTGAACAGTTGGCTACAGATATGAACTCTGACCAGGAAATAACTTCTTTTTTTTTTTTAAAAATGGTCTAAATTTATAAAGATTTTCCCTCCTAGAGAAATTGATCACTTGATCTGTCCTTTTAGAAACACAGAGATGGTTTTACTTGGTATTTTGTGATTGGTCCTCTCCTCCCTTTTTTTTTTTCTCTTCTTTCCTCTCCCTCTCCCCCATGTTTCTCTTCCAGGGGGAGACAGTTTTTTTGTTTTTTTTACAAAAACCTACATCTGCAATACTAGGCTTAGCTCATAGTCTTTATGACTAGGGGTGACTATTTTTTCTTTTTTTTTGTGGAACAGAAAAGGAAGGAGAATTCTTGAGAATTGATGGTTCTTGCAATGGTTGTGACCTGGCTTGAATCATCACCAGTTTATAGGGCAGTTAGTAATTTATGTATAGCAAGCTAGTCCTATTTTTTCTTTTGTTTACTTATGTGTTTTTGCTTTTTTCTTTCTGTATTCTAATTCAGGAGAATTGAGACTGCTCGATTCTAGAGAATTGATGGTTTTTGCAATGGTTGTGACCTTGCTTGAATCATCAATCTTTATAAACTGCAGTGGTTCTCCTCTTATTTTGTTGTCTCTAGCTAGTCTGGTTAAATTCTAAGTTTATAGGACAGTTAGCAATCTATGTATAGCAAGCTATTCCTAATTTTTCTTTTGTTTACTTATGTGATTTTGCTTTTTTCTTTCTGTATTTTATTTCCAAATCAATAAAAATTATAAAAAAAAAATGTATCCTCTATCTGAACCATGAAAGAAAAATGTGAGTCTATAGTATCTGTCTATACTACACGTCTCTATCTATAAAACCTCCTTAATGTTTTCATCTTGTTTATGTTTCAGGATAACTGCAGAGGGCTGTTTTTATTTTTTGCATATTGTTTGCATCTTATATTTTTGCAAGGTAAAGTATTGCTGCCTCATTGTAGTGCTACATATGTTGTAGGTAAGACTCATTCAGCACCACACACCCAAATTAATGGCCCCTCAGTAAAAACAGACAAGTAAATGCCATTGCTAGCCGAATGGTTGTTATGCAGGGCTGTTTCAAGGGATAATTTATTTTGTAAAATAATGATAGTCCATAGAGTCCATATCATGAGAGATATAATTCCCGCCACTAAGAGGAGGCCTTGAACCAACACCAGAGCTTAAATTAACTCCCACCTCCCATCTCTCCTCAGTCATGTTCTTGGCTTTCCAGGAGAAGGTTGAGAATATAGGTGTTTCAGCTACTTGCTTATGGATTAATTTTTGGGAGCTCAGATCAATATAAGACCCTTTATCCCTGGGACATATCATTTACAAAGAAGACAGAAGAGATTTCCAGCAAACTGAATGATACAGGGACATACGAATACCCTGTTATGTGTGCAGTATCTCCCTAGGGGTTTCAGCCATATCTACCCTTAGGGGTTGCAGGGACATGTCCCTTAGCTTCCCCTTGTGAGATAATGGTATTTCCTCAGAAATCCTCTGCTCTACTTGTATAAGCAATGGATGGGCTATCTACTGGATACTGCTGCAGTTTGGTGACTGGTAAGCCGGTAGAGGGGTGCTACTTCAGGCAAGCCACTTCCCACAGCACAGCCGCAGCCCGAAGGCACAGGTACAGCATAGCCAGGGGACTGCTCTCCCACCGACATACTTTTTTTGCCTTAACTGCCCTATATTACTTACAAGGGCATTACTCTTCCCACTGACATCCTTTTTTGACCCTTTGGCAGCCTTGAGACACTCTTTTTAATTTTATTAAAAAATTGTTCTGTGCAGTAAGCGGTTTCCTCACTAGGCATCCGGCTATCCTATGCAGCATGTAGGAAATGTTTTTGGTGAGGGGATTACCTCAGCCGTCAGTTGGTCCATCCAGGAGAGTGGTCTTTCCATCAGGACATCTTCGACCAATTAGTGATCAAATGGGGTCTACTAGACATAGATCTGATAGCCTTCCATTTAAATCACAAACTTCCAATGTATTGTGCAAGATCAAGAGATCCAAAGGCTCAAATGATAGACACCTTGGTATATCCATGAAATTTTCATCTAACGTACTGGTTTCCTCCGTTTGTTCTACTTCCAAGAGTAATTGCTTGAATCAAACAGGAGTCAGCTTCGGTAATACTGATTGCTCCAGCTTAGCCCTGCAGAACATGGTATGCAGATCTAGTGCATATGTCCTCTTCTCCTCCATGGCTATTGATCTATTGTCTCAAGGGACTCTTTACCATCAGGATCTCAAATCTGTGAGGAGGTTGAACGCCTAGTTTTAAAACATATCACAAAATATGGAGGGCATACTTTGAATGGTGCTTTTCCAGAGGAGTTTCTTGTATTCCATTAGGATTCCTAGAATTCTTCAGTTTTTACAAGATGGCCTTGACAAGGGTTTGTCTGTTAGCTCCCTAAAATTATAAATTTCTGCTTTATCTGTTCGCTTTCATAAAAAGTTGCTAAACTTCCTGATGTTCAGACTTTTGTCCAGACACTAGTAAGAATTAGGTCAGTTGCGAGATCTATTTCTCCGTCCTGGAATATGAATGTAGTTCTTTCTGTTCTGCAAGGTACTCCTATGCATTGAGTTGATATCAAACTCTTATCCTGGAAAGTGCTTTTATTGTTAGTAATTTGCTCAGCTAGTAAAGTTTCAGAGTTACCAGCTTTATCCTGTGATTCTCCATTTTTAGTTTTTCACAAAGATAAAGCTGTGCTTCATACTAAATATGATTTTCTTTCTAAGGTAATTTCTTCGGAATATATCAATCAGGAGATTGTTGTTCCTTCTTTGTGTCCAGATCCTACTAATTCTAAGGAATGACTTTTAAATAATCTTGATGTAGTCAGTGCATTGAAGTTTTATCTTAAAGCTACCAAGGAGTTCAGATAATATTCCAGCTTGTTTGTTCATTACTCTGGGACTCAAAGAGCAGAAGGCTACTACTGTAACTTTGGCCTCTTGGCTCAAACAGGTGATTCACAAGACTTACATGGTGGCAGGAAAGTTGCCCCTAAGCGTTTCACAGCCCATTCTACAAAATCAGTTGCAAAGCTGCAACATGGTCTTCTTTGCAAACCTTTTCAAAATGTTATTGCTTTGATGTTTTTGTTTCTTCGAAAGCAGCTTTTGGCATGAAAGTCCTTCAGGCCACAGTGTCTGATAAATAGGAACTGCCAGAAAAATGTCCTACCAATTCAGTAACATGGACTATCTGCTTGTGTATTAATCCCACATGTTATGGACCCTATGGGCTATCATCATTTTATGAAAGAAAACAAAACTTATGCTTACCTGATAAATTATTTTCTTTTGGAATGTTGATAGTCCATAGGCCCCGCCTGTTTCCACCTTGCTTTTGTCTTTCCTACCCATCTGTTTCCTGTTCTCTGATGGCTATGCGTTAAGTTGAGGAGAGATGGGAAGTGGGAGAGAATATAAGCTTGTGTAGGTTTTTGGCCTCCTCCTAGTGGCGGGAATTATATCCCACAAGTTATGGATCCTATGGACTATCATCACTCCGAAATAAAATAATTTATCAAGTAACCATAAATTTTGTTTTTTCTTAACAGAGAACTCACACATTCCAAATAGTTGTTTCTGAGGTCATAAAAAGGATTTTCAAATTGTTTTTTTTGTTTACTTTGATATATTATAGTTAAAAAAACATAGATCTGATGTTTATATTAAAACTGTTTTAATATCATAAATGCTGTAAATAAAACATATTTGGTGATTACAATAAAAGGCAAAGAGTCATACAGAAAAAATGATTGACCTTATAGAATAAAACATATTTCTATATACTGTAAGATACAGTGACCTAAAATAGCTTAGTAACTTACGTATTGCAGATATCTGCAGCAAGAGTATTTTACATTAAATCTAGAAGTTACATACCAGATTTGTTTTTTGATCTGGATCAACATGCGTCTAGTTCCATTTGCAAAATAATTAACTCATAGGCCTGGTGTAACCCTGCCACCTAATTGGTGGTGCTAATTGTTCCTGTCTCTGTAAAATGAACCCTAGTTATGAATGCACTGCATTTAATCAACTCCAGATGTGACACCATCCCAGTATAGCCTGCAGTTGGCTGCATTACATCTGCTACAGTCCTATCCTAGGCATCAGTAAGTTTATGTAGCTACATATACACAGGGTCTTGTCCCTATGTGTATCCAAACATTTTAACTTGTGTCTCCCTGAAATCTGGATTTGTTTATAAAATCATTAATCACTGCTTCTGCCTTTTCTCATCCCTGTATTAAAATATTGTCATTTAAGTTATAAAAGTAACAAAACATGTTAACAAAAATGGTATAAATATATCTATATTTCATTAAAAAACAGTAAACAAGACAAAATGAAGAAAAAAAAAACTATTAACGTATTAAGTAAACAATGACTGCATTTTTTTCGATTTAACTCCCAATATTAGAAACACAGAAGACATCAAAGTAATAATGTATTCCAAGGCACTTTAAAGAAATGGCTCAGCAAATTGTTTGCATTCTCTGGAAAGTAACTTTGGCATATCACAGCATAAAGTAATGTGGCTAGTAACATGCCCACAGCGGATGTGGTTTTATTGAGTAAGCCTGGCATGACACTTGCTGCCCCCTCAGCTGGTATTTGGTCTGTCATCGTCTTCTCAGCTGCATAACTGATGAATCAATGGCCAGAGAGAAGGCTCTGTCTGCGCCTTGCTTCCTGATCCAGCTGTTCCTGCAAAGTGCTAACCTAGGAGGACAAAAAAGGGAATTATTTTATTACATAGTATGACTGACAATGATAATACTGGCAGGCGGTGAGGGTGCAGTCCTGAAACCAGAAAGCAATAATAAGGCATGTGGCATTGTACAATCAAATAAACATATTTTACAAATGGTTTATACTTGATAAAACATACCATTTTTTTATTTTATTTATTGTTTTAAATCCTTTATATTTAAAAGAGAGCATTTAAAATATAAATACAGTCGTTTTCATGTTTAAAACATACATGTTCCTGTCCTGACCAAACTAATATTTTCTTTTCAGGCACAGCTAAAGGAGTTATTAGCTAGTAAGGATTTATCAGTTTGAATTTAAATTTAAACAGTTTTTACTTACAGGATTTAAAAATATTTTAACATTTTAAAATGATGTCCTTTGCTATGCATAATAGAATACTTTTGAGTATGATATTGATATAATACCTTAAAGGAACAGTCTAGACTCAATACATCATTTTGATTATTTATTGTTACATACCAGAGAAGCATCCTGCAAGTGGTCCCACATCTATAAGCTTTTAATAAATAAATATTCATCAATTGTTAGGAGCTGAAAATGTCCACCAAGCTCCGCCCAACTATTGCATGTATATTTTGGTATGTTAAGTTTCTCCAATCACAATCGACTAGTGAATACGTTTTCCTATTTGCACACGCTGATTTGTGCATGTGCAATATGAAACAGCTAACTGAAAAATATTAAACATGCACTGTTAAACTGTCATACAAGAAAACAGCTTACAAGCTTACATATGTGGAACCCGTTGCAAGATACTTGTCTGGTATGTAACAATAAGTAATAAAGAATAAGTATTGGGTCTGGATGGTGCCTTTAAAACTAAGGGTAGATTTTCTTGTGCAATGCTACTCCAGCGCAACCAATTACGCTAAAGCAGGGAATGTCTATTCCCCCGAATGAGCGAGTTTTACGGTGACTGATCTCACCCCTTCTTATGAGGTGGAGAGGAAAAAGAAGCAGTTTCTTCTTCTTAAAGCAACAGTCAAGTCAAAATTAAACTTTCATGATTCAGATAGGGCATGCCCGCCTCTTATCTCAGTGAATTTTAACATTTTTTTTACAGCTAGACAATGCTAGGTTATGTGTTGCATATAGATAACATTGTGCTCACTCCCGTGGAGTTACTTAACAGTCAGCACTTATTGGCTAAAATACAAGTCTATCAAAAGCATTGAGATAAGGGGGCAGTCTGCAGAGGCTTAGATACAAGGTAATCACAGAGGGAAAAAGTGTATTAATATAACACTGATGGTTATGCAAAACTGGGGAATGGGTAATAAAGGGATTATCTCACTTTTGAAACAATTTCAAGTAGTCTGTCCATTAAAATATGTGGCAGCAGGCTCGCTTATGCAAACCTGCTCCACACAGGCCAAAAAGCTGCGTATGTAGCTTAATATATCTACCCATAAGGGGCTACAAAGCAGCCCCCTTATCTTTTTATCTGTACTCTACTCTTAAATCTATTAACATTTGTATTTTACAGAGTGCATATCTTCTCTGTATCTTTTCCATTCCTGTGCTTTCTGTGGGCCGGTGTAATTTAAGAAGTGTTTAAACAGAAATATATCTTTTTATCATCGTATTTTTAATTTATAATAAAACATAAAATAGATCCCGTGTAAAACTAAACCTTAAAATCTGAGCAGTGGTGTAGAGTTATTTATATTAAATACTATTAGTTTAGACACAGCATATCGGTAGAAGGAAAATGTCATCTGGTAGAATGTTGTGCCAAGAATGTAGCTGGTGCAACAGTGTCAAATGTGTCCATTCCCTCGCACACATGCTAACAATGAAATCATGTAATGCTGCAGGGTAGACTACTTACCTGCTCCTCTAACACTTTCACTCTCTGTTTATGAACTTTCTCTCGGGAATCCAGGGTACTATCAGCCAGCTGCTGGGTATTACGCAGCCTCTCATTCTCAGATTCCAGCTCCTGGCGGTGTCTCATGCTTATTTCCATCAGGCGCTGCGCGTGACTTCGCTCCAGATCTGTTATTTGATCCTATAATATGGGACATTTGTAGAAAGGCTTTGAGTAGAGCCTGGATGATTGATGGAGTGTTCAGGTTCTTAAATAATATGTATATTGTGTTATAGAAAAGATAAATTCGGAATGAAGCTCTATGATGTGGGACAAGGCTGACTGATTATCACTCAGGTGTCAAATAAAGCTGAGCGAATTCTGAATAGTATTTTTTTTTATAACAACAACTATGAAAGGATAGTTAAGTTTGTCTGCACCAAACCAGCTGTCCCTTTGCTCCATAACCCTACTTTTAACTCAGGTTAGGCAAGGTTTATCCCTGTGTAACACATCATAATGAGAATCAATACTGAAGAATGTCCAGATTGGCAAATTCAAAAGCTATTCATTTCTCCAGGGCCAGACTGCCCAGGAACACTTCATTCTCCATTACATCTTTTACCTGTAGGTACTGATTGTGCTTGTGTGCTTCTGTCAGGTCCTTTCTCAAGGTAATCAATGACTGGTTGAGTTGATCCTTCTCTATACTGAGACGCTGTGCTTCCCCTTCCAGACGCAACTGCTCCCGCTTAACCTGTGTGAGCAGATGGTAATCTTTTTAGCACAACACTAATGACTCAATGCCACAGATTTTTGCCAACTCTCTATACAAACTCACTGAATATATAACATCATGTTGTATATAATTATTTAACAAAACTTTACAAATGCATTAGTCATGTTGTCAATAATAAAATGGTGTGTTTCTAAGATAAGTTATGTAGTTCAGGCTAAAAAATATCTTATAATATCTCAAAATCATTTATAAACCTTTTTTAAACCCATGTAGCTGTTTCGTGAATCCAAGTAACTAAAGACAATGGATTACGCTTTCAAAACTGACGTCAAGGGCATCGTATCCTATTAATTATACTGTATATACTGGCACTTTATGAGCAGTAATTTCAAAACAGTGCAATATTTACACTCAAAGTTATAAATAGCTAGATAGATAGACCCAAAAATGATCTGTTAACCAGGAAATTTCACAATATTCAGTATAAAATAAATTTTAAAAAAATATGCATCCAGGACTGGAAATAATGATGTAAAAAACAGAATTTATGCTT
>CAJPDP010040456.1:0-10502 GCA_905336975.1 Bombina variegata variegata
GTCGGCGTAGAGCTTGAGGGGGGGATAAGAAGGAGCTCAGTCTTGGACATGTTAATCTTTAGGTGGTGAGAGGCCATCCAGGAAGAAATACCAGATAAGCAGTTGCTGACATGAGAGAGGACAAAAGGCTCACTAGTGGGATTCAACAGACTGTCAATGTTATTCAGCAGAGTGCCTAGATGCAGCCTAAATCATCACATTTCAATTAAAGGTACAAATTATTTTTTTAGTTTGATTATTAAAAAAGATTTGCATATGAGGAGAATAAGGCTCTCAGATATCTTTAATGAACATGCAAAAAAAAATTGCTTTACTTTACAAAAGAAAAATGTTCAGTATAAAACAAGGTAGGCATTTACAAAATACTCTTACCACTACTCTAATACCATTTAGCCCCCAGCGAAAGAATCCTGTGCTTTTTCAATAACTGCACCAAATCACTGCCTTTGAAGCAAATGTGTATTTTTCACCTACAATTAGTGAGATTCAAAAGGTTATCAGAACAATTTTTATATATCCCCTTTAAGATGTTAAGATCCAATTAAACATTAAAAGTAACAGTTTTAAGGATACCAAAATTCAATTGAACAGTAAAAAGAGTGAAAATCCAATGTAAAAATTATTTATTGTGTATTAAATTAAACATTTTATAGGGTCTACAATTTTGATGTGTCAAATTGAATCATAACACAATAGACATATATTAGCCCATTTTTCCCAGTAAAAAAGTAATTGAAGGTATGGGTATGATGCTAGTGATCCAGAAAATAACTTAAAGGGACAGTCTAGTTAAAATTAAACGTTCATGATTCCAATAGGGCATGCAGTTTTAAACAACTTTCCAATTTACGTTTATCATCAAATTGCTTTGTTCTCTTGGTATTTATTCTTTGTGGAAAGCTAAACCTAGATAGGCTCATATGCTAATTTCTAAGCTGTTGAACCGTCCCTTAGCATTTTGACAGTTAGACACTGCTAGTTCATGTGTCATATAGATAACATTGTGCTCACTCCTGTGGAATTATTTAAGAGTCAGTTCTGATTGGCTAAAATGCATGTCTGTCAAAAGATCTGAGATAAGGGAGCAGTCTGCAGAGGCTTAGAAACAAGATAATCACAGAGGTAAAAAGGTGTAGTTAAATAACAGTGTTGGTAGTAAAGGGATTATATATATTTTTAAACAATACAGATTCTAGAGTTGACTATCCCTTTAAGTATGACAGATTGCACTAGACCAGGGTTCAGCAACCTTGGCTCTCCAGATGTTTTAGAACTACATTCCCTATGATACTTAAGTGTCTTTAAGCTGCCTAAGCATCATGGGAAAGAAGACCCCTGCGGTAGACCAAAGGAGGGGTTATAGCCAAGCACAATGACTTCCTCAAGTTAAAGCAAGCAGTAAGTATTAAATATGGTCAATAAGGCAAATCCTGCCAGCACGTGATCCAGGTATTAAAAGGCAGCTCTCACAGCATTGAAAGAGAAATGTATCTGTCTGCTACAATCTAGGAATTTCACATGGTTAAAAATGAAGGTACAAATTATACTTTGAAACTAGTTTTAAGTATGAATCATTGTTTTAAAAGTAGCTTGACACCAGGTAAATAAAAACAATATAGGTCATGTTCATAAAACTAACTATGAAGAATAGTGATTTCTACAACATATTTAAATATTGTTTCATGCTTTTAAAGTGTCTATTAAACACCTAACAAATTAGTGCTGTGTTAATCCACAAGCTTAGAGGGATACAGCTGCACCTCACTGGCAAGGCCCATAGAAGGCCGAAACGATCGTCTGGGGTTCCATTTCCCTTGTTCAAAGGAGAATTGCCTAGTATTTCGGGCTGGACTGATCTTGTTAGGCGGGATTAGACTGATATACTACAGGAAAGTCTTCCTCTGTGAAAAGCACAATTGGGAAAAAAGAAGCTACTCCCAGGTGGTAACCGGGCAAACTACTTATCTTTCTGTTTGAATTTGCATAATGACCCTGGTTAAACCAGACGTGGACTCCCTGTCCAATGTGCTTAGAGGGATATGGCTGCACCTCACTGATGAAGCCCATAGTAGGCCTAAACTATCATTTGAGGTTGCCGTTTCCCTTGTTCAGAGGAGAATTGCCTTGTATTGTGGGGCTGGACTGACCTTGTTAGGTGGGATCAGACTGACTTACTTCAGGAAAGTATTCCTCTGTGAAAAGCACAATTGGGCGAAAAGAAGCTACTCCCAGGTGGTAACCTGGCCATAGAACAAGCCATTGAGCTGTTGTTCCTTCCTGGCAGACTTCTTCTCTTTCTGTTTTAATCTACGGGCTGTCAAAAAGAATGCAATGTGGATTAAACCCAGTATGGTCATAACACCTCATTCTATAAAATACTGTTAATGTGCGCACTTAAAATAACACATTAGAATTTTTAAAGAGGAAAGAGTGCAGGAAATATGAGTCATTAGTATTTCCAGATACAAAACATTTATTATGAACATGGAATAAAGGCAAAACATTTGCACTCTTAAAGAGAATGGAACAGTTTACAGCACCTCTAAAGCTACTCTATATCTTGAGGTGCCTACAATCTATGCCCCCCGGGACACTGAGCACTGTGAGCAGTTGATAGAGTCAGGATACTTAGATGGGTAAACTCAACAGATGCTTTTCTGATTTTTACCCCATGATGGATTTGTTCTTTGCATCCATACATTCTTCTCTCACAACAATTCACTTGCTCAGCATCTCTCCCAGGCTTTGCTCCTCTATCCCACCCTTGAGCAGCCTCAGACACTGGTTGGCTCCTCCCTTCTCTTTGACTCACTGGCTCTGTTTCATTATGACACTCAACCACTGTCACTGTTTGTCTGACCACCTCCTGCCATTGGCTGGATTCCATCAGGCTCCTTTCATTAGCTGGACTACACTTTCCTCTGTGTAGCCTGATTTCACCAAGTAAACTACCAAGCTGTGTTCACTCCCAGTTGAGCACATTTCTGTCTAGCTAAAATGTAAATGTATTAGACTTCAGAAGACTCATTTGTAATTTAAAATGGCACAAAAATGTTTTTTTATGTTTAACTATTTAAGTTGTGTTTCTGGGTTCATTGTACTTATAAATAAGTAAGTTCAAGTAGCTTTTTTTAAGGAGCATTACAGATCATTTTTATATATTTTACAGAATAGATAGGAAGAAAATGATTGTTTTGTAATTATTTTGTCTAAATTGTAGCTATTACATACACGAAGACTGCAGCAAAATACATAATTGCACAATGATTATCTCAGAGCAATCAATTCTACAGAAGAAGTATCTATAAGTACATTTCTTTCAAGGCACTATTTAGTATGTTAGATATTTTGTAATTATTGTAAAGTCCAATTACCAAACATTAATGAGTAGCAATGAATTCAAAATGGGACAAAGAAAAAACAAATGATTTCCCTTGAATTTATTGTATCATTTATCCCCTTGTACTTTGACACCAATTTCAGTCCACTTAAGTTTGACATGCCGTATCTTCAAGTATAACTTGAGTTTTTTAGCTTCTTTTTTTTATTATTCCAATTTGGTAAAACAGTATATATTTCAATTTGTTAAAGGGATACCATACTATTAAATTATATGTTATCCATGTGAAAGTGGATATCCTGTATACAACATTACAGACTTTACTTATAATAAGTCTGAATTAGGACTTTCAGAGCTTTGCTACCACAGACTCTTATATTAAAGAGTTTGTATTATTTTGTTTTCGTATGTTTGTTTTACAAGGTATACCAAAATAAATATTTAATTGATGAATATATATTTGATTACAACCTGATACTACATATATTAAGCTACTAGGTGTGTAACACAATTGTTTTTCTTTCCTATGTATATAGGTTTAAAGTTAAATACTATATTTCTGTTTTGAAAGTTGGGGAGGATCCACTCTTATACAACTGCTTAAAGGTTGGGAGCGCAGGTACTAAGATAATTTACTTTGCTGGGGAATGAGTGTTGCCCAGTTTAGTTAGTGAATGAGTATTTGCAGATTTGTTTTCAGGGCAGCTCTGAAGATAATTCAGCTTTGATAAGGTTCCAGTTTAGGAGGGTGACCTCATAAATTTTGGATAGAGGCTGATACGTTGGTGGTAGCTTGGGGTATGTTGTCTAATGGCGTTTGCCACTTGGGAAGGTGGTGTTTGAATAGCTTAGGAATGTATGTTAGATTTTTGAATAATGTCTTGTTATGTTGGTTCAGTCGTTCCTAGTTGTTTTTTTACTTTATTGGTCTCCTTTGCTTATTTTTGGTGGGTATAGCTCATTTTGATTGTTGCAGGGATTCAGTACAAATGTGGAGAGTAGTCATTTGTTTGACTACTGGGCATCAATAAGACCATTGAACAAGTCAAGTGGCCAACAGTTGAGATTTCCACCATCCAAAGCATCTGTTAGGTTGTTGGGCTATAGGGGAATGCAGTGGTTTTTGCAGGACAGCAGAATTAAGGACCTTTATGGGTCACTGGAATTTATACTCTCTAGCACTGGAAGGTCATGGCATTGTATACCGAACAAACTATTGGGCAGAGTGATGCCCTGAATACTTCAGAGGGCTCCATCTCAGTTTATGATATTTGGGCCTCAACCACCTAAGCCTGAAACATTTTAGAGATCTTATGATAGCTATTTAATTAGGACTGGCCTTAACAAATACCCAGCAGCTTTATTTACTGCACACAATGGAAACAGGTTCAGTTTGCCTATACAACCCCTAAATATGAAATGCTAGTCCATGAATTAGCAAACTTTTATCAGTGCTGCACCAAAAGTATACTATAAAGTGAACAACTGTACCAGTCTCATTGTTAAATCAGGTTTTATTATAATTGATAATGAATAAAGAACTCAGCTATTGAGAGTAAAGTAGACCAATTATTTTGTTGAGCATTACAGAAACAACGCAAATACTGTTCTAGCCATTGGTTAGTGCGTTCAGTTTGGCCATTAGATTGTGGGTGGTAGGAGGTGGTTAACCGGTGTTGTAATTATTGACATAATTCCTTCCAGAACCTGGAAGTGAACTGGGTTCCTCTATCTGAGGTAATGGTGTTGAGAAGACCATGCAGTTTGACAATGTTGTCCAGAAATAGTTGGGCAGTTTTTGAAGCAGTAGGTAATGAGCAATATGGTATAAAGTGTGCCATCTTTGTTAAGAGGTCAACTACAACGAGAATAGTGGTGTTATTGTTTGATCTTGGTAAGTCCACAATAAAGTCCATGGAAATGTCCGACCATGTCCTGTTTGGGATAGGTAAAGACATCAGTAAACCCTATGGAGAAGCTCTATCAGTTTTAGTGATGGTACAAATGGCACAGGATTTCATGCAATCCTTGGTGTCCTTGGAAATTGAAGGCCACCAGAAACATTGTTTACCTAAGTGATAGGTTTTCTGTTTACCTGGATGACCAACAAGGGGGCTGTCATGCATATTACACAAAATCTCTTGACGTAATGCTTAAGGTATTTATAGGAGGTTCATTAATTAGAATAACCTGTCAGCATGTTTTTGTAATAAATTCATAGGAATTTCTGAATCTTCCATTTGAGAAGACTTAAGAAGATTTTTTGTTAAAATAATTGGTGCTAAGATCTTCTGTAGAGGAATAACTGTGGTAGAGGTGGCTGCTTTACATGGTCTTTCGTCTATATGAGATAAGGCATCAGCTTTCCCATTCTTGTTCCCTGGACAGTAAGTAATAATGAAGTTGAACCTAGAGAAGAACAAACTCCATCGAATTTGATGGGAAGAAAAAGTTTTGGTGGATTTGAGGTATTGTAGTTTTCTATGATCAGAATAAATAAGAACTGTAACTGTAGTTCCTTCCAAAAGATGTCTCCAGTTCTCTAAGGCAGATTTTATAGCCAGCAACTCCTTTTCACCAATCGGGTAGTTTGTTTCTGCTGTGTTCATGACTTTTGATTAGTAAGCCACAGGGTGTAAAGGATGTAATAACGATTTCCTTTGTGAAAAAACAGCACCCAAGGCGTATTCTGAAGATTCAACTTCCAAGTTCCAAGATGTAAGGGAGTTTTGGATCTGGAAACTGGAGAATAGGAGCAGTAGTGAAGTATGTTTTTAATGTATTAAATGCTATGTCTGCTCGATCTGTCCATTTAAATGGAAAATTCTCCTTTTTAGTTAAATCAGTTAAAGGTTTGCTAATTGAAGCAAAATTCTTAATGAATTTTCTGTAAAAGTTAGAAAATCCCAAAAATTGTTGTCCTGTCTTTTGGTGTTTGGTGTTTTCCATTCCAAAATGGCTTTTATTTTATTTGATTCCATCTCAATACCAGATGGATTGATAGAGTAGCCGAGGAAGCGGATATTATCCGAATTTAAAACACATTTTTTAAATTTTGCATAGAGTGAATGGTCTCGCAACCGAGAGAGGACTGTTTTTACATGTTTAATGTGATCTTCATAGGTTTGAGAATAGATCAGAATATCATCTAGGTAGATGACAAGGCATACATCAAGATGATCTCTGAAGATGTCATTAACAAAATACTGAAAAGTAGCAGGAGCGTTAGTGAGACCGAATAGCATGACAGTGTATTCAAACAAACCGTAGCGTGTTCGGAATGCAGTCAGCCACTCATCTCCTGTCCTAATCCTTACCAGATTATATGCTCCACGTAGATCTAATTTAGTATAGATGGTTGCACCTTGTAGGCATTCAATTAATTCTGGAATGAGAGGAAGTGGATACCTGTTCTTAATAGTGCATTTATTCAACTCTCTATAGTCTATTATAGGGCGAAGTGAGTTATTTTTATTCCTAACGAAGAACATTCCAGCCCCTGTTGCAACTCTGGTTCTGACAGAGGGTATATATGTCCGAATGGAATTAATGCACTTGTTAGTAGGTCAATAGGACAATTATATCTTCTATGGGTTGGTAAGGTAGAAGCTTCTTTTGGATCGAATACATCCTTAAATTGATGATAAACTGTGGGTAATTTAGCAGTAGTTGGGAGTATTAAAGCTGTGTGATTGATACAATTGTTGATACAATCATTGGATGTGAATTGAAGAGTTAAAGCGGACCAATTTATTGTCGGTTAATGCAATTTAAGCCATCCTAAACCTAGAACGATAGGGAAAACAGGAAACGGAATAACATCAAAGGAATTGGTTTCAGAGTGGTGAGAATGTGTGGTAACCTTGAGTGGTATAGTATTATGTGTGATGGGACCAGAACTTATTTCATTGCCATCAATAACACGAACACTAATAGGATTGCATTTTTCAACAAGGGGAATTTTATTGGAATTCACTACAGACACATCTATATAATTGGTATAAGTTCCGGAATCATTGATTGCTTCAATAGTCACTCGCTGTTGCTCCCACTGTAAAGAGAGAGATAGTAGACAATAAGGGTTTTGGTTAATCATGGAAGTAAGATAAGTTACTGTATAAGCTGGCTTACCCTTCTGTTGTTTTGAGAGAGAGGGGCAGTCCTTTATGGAGTGTGAACATCCAGCACAGTACAAACAAATTTTCAGGAGTCTTCTTCTGTTTTTCTCCTCTTGTGATATAGGGCCTCTAACGAACCCTATATCCATAGGTTCATCAAAAAAATTGTAGCTTGAGCAGAATAACTAGGTGTTTGGAACTTCCTCATAGTGGGTTCTGTAGACAACCTTTCTTTTGCATCTTTTGCGTAGGCGTCTATCTATTAAAGCCTCCAATGTCTCAGGCATATCCATTCTTTCTAATTCGTCTTTGATTTGTTCCGACAACCCAAGTCTGAATTGATTCTTTAATGAGATGTTATTCCATAAGTTATCTTTACTTCATCTTTTAAAGTCAGCAATATTGTCCTTGACAGGTCTCTTCCATTGTTTTAGGGACCTAATTGCTGCCTCTGCTGATATTTGCTTATTTTGGGTCATCGTATAGAAGTGACATTGCTTCAAAAAATTGAGGATGGAAATTGGATCTTCAGACTCAAAAAAATGTATTAGCCCTCTCCCTGGGCTCTCCTTGTAAGAAGGAGATCACAGTAAGAACTTTAGTACGTTCTGTGGGATATGTTCTGGGCTTGAGAGCAAAGCATTTTTAAATTCTCTATAGGATTCCCTAATACCATTAAATTAAAAGAATCACAACTGCAGATTTGTGTATCTAATTGATGAATGATTACTGTCTCTTTAAATGGCAGTTTGGGAATAAGCAGTGATAGATAAAACTACTGGAAATGATGTAGCTCTAAATTACAGAAAATTGATACTGTGACTCAAATAGAAGTAAGTCAGCAATAAATGCAGATACAAAAGTTACAGTTCTGTTGTAAAATGTATCAATGCATGAGCAGTTAATCTGTCCTGTGATTTGACCTCAACACCCAGGGAAGCAGTAAACGTACGAGTAAAGAGGAGGAGATCTAGGACTGTCTGATATCAGTTTTAATAAAGGACGAGCTTACATGTACATGTAAAAAGTGCAAACGTAGCAAAGAGGAGTGCAGTTAAACATTAGCAAACCGCAGCTGAAGCAGAGAGCGTCTTTGAGAGCAGTAGCAGCGGGAAGAATCCTCCGATCTCCGTAAAAGAAGGCAGAAGCTGGAAGGGTGTAATGCCTTTGCAGCAGAGGAGAGATGCACAAGGTGAATCTTACGATGATCCAGAAAACTGGATTGACATTTGTAACACTTTAATTTCGACTAGCTTGAATGTAGCATGGAGAACCATTACCAAGCATTGTAGTAGAGGTGAGAGACCCACTTATAGCTGGGGAAGTAGGCGAGGTTAACTACCTTAAAGGTATATTAACAAAAAGCTGATTATGAGTGTGCAAAAAAAGTATTATGGTATTACAAATAAACATCTGTGGTACTGACATTTTTGTGTTAGAGCTACCCCAGCTTCTCCCTTTCTGCCATCACTCTGTAGGGTGCCCCAACCACCCATGTAACCCCTTTTCTGTAGTGCAGTGCCCCACCCCACCCTCTCCCTTCATAAAACATTTTCTGTAGCTAGGGTAACTCCCACCACCCTATCCCTCTGCCGCTGGGCCCCCCACCTTCCCTCCCGCCAGTACCAGCAGATGATTGTTACAGATGGTGACAAACACAGTGTCACTATTTGTAACGATCAGGCATCTGCCTTCATATGGTCCCGGAGCACATATCGTGCTCCTTTACCATATGAAGAGAGACGCCTGCAGCTCAGGAACAGCAGCACTCAGCTGTCACTTTACAGCCAAGGCTACTGTAACTTCCTGCAGCTGCAAAGTATATCTACGTTATGTGGTACAATGGGTCAAAATCTAACTTATATGTATTGGGTTCTTTCACTTTAATCTATCTTGTCTCCCCTCTTTTTCTTTTATAAATTACTATTTCTGTATCTATAGTGATTGTATTATAAGTTGCGCTCTTTGTATCTTTTATTTATAAGTAATTTACACTACGTTGAAATATTATGTTATTTGTAACTTATAAATGTTCCCCTTAGAAAACATGCAGAGGACAAGTATATATATGACTATAGTATTTCTCATTTGCTGCTAATTTGTACTATCTGAACTGTTGAGAAATAGGTTTGTTTGTCCTGTGGATATAGGTATCCAATCAGGTATCTAACTATTGTGATGTCATGATTTAGCTCAGCCTTAAATAGGCGGATGGGCTGATCCCCAGGTAAGCAGTGAACAAGTGCACCTGGNNGATCAGCTCACTTGCCTGATTGCTAGAGTCAATGCTGGTTCTGTATAGGACATCCTGGTTTTGTCCTTTTTTAAACTTATGGAATAAAAGTTTGTTTTTTTACATATTTTGCTGCCTGGAATTCTATCTCTGCTTTACTTCGTTGCTAACAGCACTTTCAAAGCAACTATCCCATCTATCAGAGCGTTACTTCAGTATTTGCATTCTATCTCTGTTTGGGGCGTGTGTGGCAGACACGCCTGAAGTGGCAGCCTTTTGATTGGATATCTTCAGGGGGTGTGTCCCCCGCCCACTCTCCATTGTGCCGGGCTTCTATTACTACACTGGACTGCGGGAGGAGCAAAGATAATACAGTGAACTGTTTTTACATTATGTATTGGGTTGAGCATTATATTTTAAACAACTTTCCAATTCACTTTTATTATAATTTTTCTTAGTTCTTAAAGTATCCTTTGATAAAGATTAATCCTAGGTGAGCGCAGGAGTGCATATTTATTTGGCTTTTTGGCAGCAGTGTTTACAGCAATATTTATAGCAATATTATACATGGTTGCAAACACTGCTCTCACAGAATGCTAAGGACTCCTAAACTCCTATCAGCCTGCCTAGGTTTACTCTTTAACAAAGGATACAAACAGAACAAAACTAAATTGATAATTAGTGATGTCGTGAATAGTTCGCCGGCGAATAGTTCCCGGCGAACATAGCATGTTCGCGTCCGCCGCAGCAGGCGAACATATGCGATGTTCGATCCGCCCCCTATTTGTCATCATTGAGTAAACTTTGACCC
>CAJPDP010040524.1:0-13587 GCA_905336975.1 Bombina variegata variegata
GGGTGGGCCATGGACTCACCATGTGTAGAAATAAATAAATTTATCAGGTAAGCATACATTCGGTTTTCTTTCTTAAGACACGGTGAGTCCACAGCATCATCAATTACTGTTGGGAATCAATATCCAAGCTAGAGGACACAGATGATAAGGGAGGGACAAGACAGGTAACCTAAACAGAAAGCACCACTGCTTGAAGAACCTTTCTCCCATAAGAAGCCTCAGCCGCAGCAAAAAGTAACAAACTTATAGAATCTGAAAAAAGGATGCAAAGAGGACCAAGTTGCAGCCTTGCAAATCTGAGCCACAGAAATCTAATTTTTAAAGACCCAGGAAGAAGAAACAGCCCTCGTAGAAAGAGCTGTGATTCTCTCAGGAGGTTCCTGTCCAGCCGTCTCATAGGCCAAACGAAGCATACTCTTCAACCAAAAGGAAGGATAAGTAGCCATAGCTTTCTGACCCTTGCACTTGCCATGGAAACAAATGAAGCAGAAGACTGACGAAAATCTGTAGTCATCTGTGGCTAGAATTTCAGTTCACGCACACAATCAAGGTTGTGCAACAACTCTCCATATGAAAAGAAGGATTAGGAAACAAAGAAGGGACAATGATCTCCTGTGTGAAAACCGTAGGCAGAAAAACTACCTAGTATGCAGAAGGAGAATCATACTGTAGAGCCGAGTTCCAAAACTCTCCTAGCAGAAGAAATAACAACAAGAAACAAAACCTTCCACGATATATCTTAAAATCTAAGAATGCATAGGCTCAAACGGATCTCGCTGTAAAACCTTAAGAATAAGGTTAAGACTCCAGTGATGAGTAAAAGTCTAAACACAGGCCTAATCCAGACCAAGGCCCGACAAAAAATTGCACATCTGGCGCATCCGCCAAACGCTTATGCAACAAAATAGATAACGCAGAAATGACCTTTCAGAGTACTAGCTAACAAACCCTTCTCCAGAACCTCCTGGAGAAAGGACAAAAACTAGGAATCCTGACTCCTGACTCCAAGAGTAGCCACTGGATTCACACCAATACAGATATTTATGCCATATCCTATGGTAATCTTTCTTGACACTGTTAACGAGCCTTTATCAAGGTCTCAATGACCAACTCTAAAAACCCACACTTAGAAAAAACTAAGTCTTCAATCTCCAAGCAGTCAGCTTCAGAGCAACGAGATTTGGATGAAGGGAACGGAAGTAGAAGGTCCCTCATCAGAAGTAGTCTTCCAGTTGGAAGAGATTACATTTCCACTAGATCTGCATACCAGATCCTGTAAGGCCACGCCGGTGCATGAGAATCACTGATGCCTGCTTCTTCTTGATCCAAGCAATGACTCTTGGAAGGAGACCGAACGGAGGAAATAGGTATGCTAGACTGAAATTCCAAGGGACCACCAGAGCATCTTATCAAGAAGGTCTGAGGATTCCTTTTTCTCTGGAACTTGACATTCTGCTGAGAAACCATGAGATCCAGCACCGGCTGCCCCCAATTGAAGGTCAGATAGGACAACACCTCCGGATAGAGTTCCCTACCTGGGATGAAAGTCTGTCTGTCTTAGACGCCATCAGATCCAACCACTCGATTGTTACCTAGAAATCTCCAGATGGAGAACGTACTCTCCAGAATGGTAGTCAGACTGTTCAGACAACCACAACCTAATAGTCCACTCCTTTAAAGGAGGAAGACAGACAGAAATTGAGGATCTCCGCCCACTGAAAGATACTTGACACCTCCTACATGATTAAGGAACTCCGAGTCCCCCCCCCCAGGAGGCCGATGTAATTCACTGAAGGTTACATTGTTGCAAGCCCTCTGGGGTATCAAACTTGAGGCTTTCAGTTGAAAAAAGCAAAGGCCAAACCTTTATGCTATCTTTGAATAACTTCTTAACTGGAACCTGAAAAACCAGGCTAGAAAGCAGCTGAGACCCAACCCTCAATGAAGGTCGTTCTCAATCCAAAATGTTTATGGGGAGAGTAGTCCTTCCAAAAATTATCCTCTGCGACATGATAGTAAAACCCCCATTTTATTGGGCAAGCCAGTATAGCTGGAGAGGCCTCCAATGGAACTGAGCAAAGGAAAATATGACCATGGAATCCCCATCAAACCAATTCCATACATTGGAGCACGGATGATTGTACCACAGACCGTAAGGACAGGCAATCTGAAAGAATCTTGGCTCTTCTGACCTCCGTCTGACCTCATTAACAGGAAGTCTAAAGCGGATCCTAAGAAGATCACTCTTGTAGACGAAAACCAGACAACTCTTCTTGGAATTACTTTCCCACCGTGGGAACGAAAAAAAAGACTAAGATCTATGAAAGATTCAGCTAGTTCCAAAGATAACGCCTGGAACCTAAAGACGTCCAGATAGGTCACTGCAATACCCACGGGACCAAAAACTACCCATAGAGCTCCAAGGCCCTTAGAGAATTCTTGAGCTGTGACAAAGCCAACTGGAAGCGCAACAATTGCAAATTCCTTCCTTATCGGAATCAAAATCATGAATGAATAAAATTCAGACCCATCTTTAAATTATTCTCTTGAGTTTCCCAAATACAATGTATCTATTGGGCACTTGAAAAGCGTGGCTAATCACCCGTAAGGGTCTTATCGAGGATCAAACTTGCAACCCTTGGGTTGCTACAGAGCTCAGCAACAGTGCCTTAGCATGCTGAGCTATCTGCCCATCTGGTTTCCAAACGCCTCAGTTATCTGGCCTGCAGATAAAAATTGGAAAGGAGGAACTGCTTCAGGACGGAAGGAAATGACTACTAAGTAGTAACCCTGAAGAACTATGTCCTCGGCCTATCTGGGACCTCTCAATCCACTTTTGAAGGCGGTAGTAAAAAATACTAGAAAAACCAGAACGTTCCCTGGCAGACCCGAACCAAACCAGACTTTACATTAGTACTTAGACACCAGAACGTAGACAGAGAGGAACATTCCACTGTCCAAAGGGTCATTTGTAGTGAATTGCTATCACAGTTGTGCCTGTAATTGAACCTTGAACTCCTGGTTCTCAGCCCGATTTCTCAGTGGACACAGAGAAGCTAGATGTCATAGCTCCCGTAGCTTAAAGTGAAAGTAAATTTTGCTTCAAATGATTCGATCTACAGTTAACATTCATATCAAATACTCAAGTCGCTAACTTTTTTTTTGTAAAGTCAAAGTATGATTAAAAATCATTTATTTTTACCGATAGCATTATGCATTGTCTTCCTCTGCCCTCTCGCCATCTTCCGGGTTTATGCTGGCTTCACTGTTCAACTGACAGACCCGTCATTTACGTCAAGATGCACGCTCGTAGACGACAAGGAAAAATTTGCGCATGCTCAATTTGACGATCTACGCTGAGATACATACCAACAATGAATCACTTGATTCAATGTTTAGTATTGTGTGAACATTATCTCTGCAGTGCGGGATTCCCTAAAGAGTCTAACCCTCTAAACTAATTATGTGAGTATATTGATTCCCTTCTTTAATGCGCATGCGGCTATCGTGAACTTGCTTTAAGAGACAGAATGAATTCTGTCTTAGCTGCATGCGCATTAGAAGCCGTGGGCATTTTTTGGTGCTCGAGACGCCAATAGGGGAACCAATCGGTTAGATAACGATGGTTTCGTCACAGCCACATAATTTATTTTTTTTAATCGTGGGTGGAGGAACGCATAGTGAATTGTACACACTCGGAAAGTAAAAAAAGGTATTTAGACAACCATAATAACAAAACCATGAATTAAACTTCAGTAATTGCGGATTATAAATAGCGCAACCTCTGAATTAACTTTCACTTTAAGAGCTTTTCTTCTCAAAATGGATCAGACAAGGCATCGCGCCAATAAGACGCTGCCTTTAAAGCAATGAAAGTCTTTGGTCAGCAAGGCGCTAACCACTAAGCTCTCCATAGATCCTGAAAAGAACAGCTATACTCTCTAGGAATCAAAGTTCTCTAAGCCAAAGTAGAACATCCTACTACTTTAGGCACCGTGCAGACTGAAATTTAACGGAAACATCTTTTCAAGAAAGGAAAAGTAGGACAAGGAAACCTTGACTACTCCTATTCCTCCTAGCACGGTCTGAAACTGAAACACACTCCACAGGAGAATCACAGAATAATAAAAATGTACAGCATCCACGCCCAGTCGAGCTAAAACGCTTCTAAAATTGGAGCAGGAGAAATTCAAGAGGAAAATCACTGCATGCTCAGTCTCCTTGTTAATGACACCAGCACATCAACGCAGCCCCCTAGAAATGGCGCCATTCGCGCTCTCCCAAAGTCTTCTGATATAGTCAATTCAGAATAAAAGGAGCTGCCAGAATACAGATCCTGCATAAACATAATAATAATAAAGGTTATATCTGAGCCCCATAGACAGCTAACCTCTTCCTTGTTATAAAGAATGTTAACTCTAAGTCTCCAATCTCATGCATAAGTGCCTGCCACTGCCACCAGCATCCATAAAAATATGTCCCATTTAAAAGCAGAGGGTCTTAACCCCTTCGGTGCCTGCCTTCCAGAACCCCCAGAAGAACAAAAGGCACTTACCTGCATTCTAGCCGTCCGGCAGTCAGACGAGTCAAAGTATGAGAGGATGCTGCTCCTCACAGAGACCTGTGTAAAAAGAAAGACAGAGTAAACCTACTCTTTACAAGTTCCTAACTGCTTTAAAGCCTCCACAGCCCTGCAAAAGAGACTAACGTGAAGTACAGCTATACCCAAATTGTGATGGAAGATAAGAGCAATCTTGCCCTGTCCGCAAAATAAAAAAATCTTGATAGAAGAAACTTAATCAGGACACCTAATTTCTTCACCTCCTCCTTGCACTAGTTTTTTTTTAGACGGGTTTTTGTTTATATAAACTTCTGCCACCTCTGCACCTTGTGTTATTTCCTTTCTCTCTTTTCCTTCGGTCGACTGGGGGTTGTGGGAAGGGGAGTCATACTTAACAGCTCTGCTGTGGTGCTCTTTGCCTCCTCCTGTTGGCCAGGAGTAATATTCCCAACAGTAATTAATGATGATCCGTGGACTCACCGTGTCATTAGAAAGAAAAATTGTTATTTCAGGTCTTTTTCTAAAAATGTTTTTTCTTAATTTCACTTATTCACTTATTTAGTTGAACTCACCAGACTTATGTAAACATATGCTTCGCTGGTTCTTTGTTTATATGCTTAAAACTCTATCCAGACTAAAATGTATGCTTCTAAAAGAAAATAATTACCCTTGTGAGCAATAAAGGCTTTAAAACTTCCATATACAAAAGATGCATTTGGACAGAATGGTGCAGCTAGAGTAGCAATACCATTTTACATACTCATACTGCCACATTCTCTAAGTTTAATTTATTTTTATTTTTTATAAACCGTAAAATTGGAAGCATATTTGTGCTGTGTGTTTATTACTGAGGTGGTGAGTGGATAAAAGCCTTGGTTAATGTTGGGCACAGGTATAATAAATACTGGCAATCCAAAGCATATTTAACAGAATGCCTATACTACAGTAAAGGTCAAAATTTGTATTTGCTGGTCACAATGTTGGGTTATAAGAAATATGAAACAGTATAAGACTGTAATATAAAATGTTTAATTATGTGTAGTTAAAAAACATTGCAAAATATGTTCATTATTTATTTTGTCCCCTTTTCCTATAATTTAATTCTGAAAATAGTTGCTTTTCTAAAATCATCTGAGTTTCTTTAAAGTGCTGCAATATTTGAACTTCGGTTTCCTGTTTTCTCTCTCATGCTGAGAACAATTATGGACAGATATAAAAAAGCAATAAAAGAAACTTCAAACAAGACTGAGTGGAACACAGGGCAGTAAAAGTTATTATTTAACAGGGTTTTCACACTGCCTTGTTTGTACAATATCTTTTATTGCCTGCTTTATATCCCTAATTAATCTCACTGAAGAGAGATAAATAGAAAACTTAAGTTAAAAATGACAGTCCCCATTACTTAATAGAAACTTTACACATATATTTTTTATTTTAGCATAAAAAACACACCTACATATTATTTTAGGCTAATCTTTGTGTCTATC
Source organism: Bombina variegata variegata (assembly GCA_905336975.1). Lineage (NCBI taxonomy): Eukaryota > Metazoa > Chordata > Amphibia > Anura > Bombinatoridae > Bombina > Bombina variegata. The sequence goes on from CAJPDP010040524.1 coordinate 6,049, forward strand.
ATGTATTTACTGTTTAATACCCTTAATCTGATGTATCAATACATTTGAATTTATACAAGTTTTAAAGAGTCATGAAAGTGCTTAAATATGTCTGCCTATTTTTGTTTGTATATGTGTGGACCCAGTCTGAGAGTGCCAACTATTACCAATTAACAGTTGTAAATAATTTTACATTAACAATTGAAAGGATCATTGCTAATGTAAATACACAGTAATACTGAATTCAATTGTATGCTTATAAAGAAACAGATATATTTGGATAGCCCTAGCTAAATGATTGTGCCCGGTTCTACATACTAACAAGTCAGTGATTGCTTGCACGTACAAACGTTACACATCAGATGCCCAAACCAACAGCAATATTACAAGGTGCCCAATTACCTGCAAGGAGGAAAGGTCTACTTACAATAGTGTAACACAGAATGAATGGACACCACAACATTCCAATACAAAACAAATTGTAACCATTATAGATAAAATTTTATTCCAAAATTACTCTCACCGACTCTAAGTGCACTGATTTGAAGGATTATTAATATGCAAGAAAGCTAAAGGAGCTCACATGCAAAGTTAATCCACTAACTGCACAAAGTATCAGATTAACTTGACTTTGTTTTACTATGCAAGGACATTTTTTACATAAGTTTTTCTTTTAACACTCTATGAATATATTTTACTCTCCAAATACATATTTATTTCAAACTACTACCATTAGAGCAATGTTTTGTGTTTACAATTAAGAAATAAAGCTGTGCTCTTATTTTGAAAAATGTCATCCTGGCTTCAACTTGGGCAAAATACTGTAAATTTGCCCGATTCATTTTACTCCTACAGGAAAAGGCTGAAAAACACTTCTTCTGCATGAACAGTGACTATGCAAGTAATAATGCTTTAGCTATTTGGTTGAGCTGTCTTTTAGAAAGACCAAACAAGTTCAAACTACAATCATGAATAATTGAGATAAGTTATTCATTAAACAAAATAAATTTTGTCCAAAACAAGCAAAACAGTTTCTTGTTAATCTGTTCAATATAATGATAATAACAATAATAATACATTAATAATGATATCAATATGTCAATTCACTAGCCTTTTCAGTTACCAATGAGAACACACAAATTATAGGACATGTATTGTACAAGATACTTTTTTTTAGTAACTGAAGTATGCCAGATATATTCCACTAGAAAGGGGAAAACATATTTTATACAAAGTTTGCCAATAAACTGTAAAGCGTTGACTGGAAACAACCGTAGGACTATTTGGGAAGGCATGTTACAACAAACCAAATACTGATGAGCAGTGCACTAATGTTTTCCAAGAAATTCAGGACAAAGAATAGTGGGAGGAAGAGGGTATGATCGAAATTAGAGAAAAGCTGGTGGTGTGAGTCACAACAAAATCAAAAATATATAGGGAAATTAATTTGAAATGAAGTAAAGTTTAAGGGGTAACATAGATACAAAAGACTAAGCCAATGTCAGAAATTTTAAGTTAACCTCTCATTCTTTCTAGTGAGCAAGTCTCATACCCCATTCAACCCTCTCATGGTTACTGCCATTGGGAATATATTTAATGTATAAGAGTTACTAGCACCAAATAACTGTCCCTTATAGACCGCATACAACACGCACAATATGCGTTATTTACTAGAGTATAATACGGAACTAACATGAACATTCACAATGAAAATATTGCAAACAGTATCTGAGTCTTAGATGGAAACATGTTGTGAATAAATGGAGAAGGGTGAAAGCATTTACATTTAAGACACTATATAAACAATATGCTTTATTGTCACAACTGTACTTCAGGCTAAGCTTTGGTAAGGGATACAGAATGCAGTGTTTTCCACAGAAACGGTGTCCAGCTGTGTGCATTATTATGTCGCCAATGGGGGCTGCATAATACTTTTAATTATTCTAACATTTTCTGCTATCTAAAGCACTAATTAATTGCATAATTTCACATAAATTTATTTAATGATAATTTGAGCAATAAACATTAAAACATTTTAATACTGGCCAATTTTAACCTATTTTTTAGCCCATTGTACCGCATAACATAGATCTTCAAGAAGCTCCAGTAGTCTTGGTTGTCAAGTGACAGCCAAGAGCTGCTCTTCATGAGCTGTAGGCATCTGTCTTCATATGGTTAACAAAGCATGTTCGTTGCTACTGTCACCATATGAAGGCAGATTGCCAGATTGTTACAGACAATGACACAGATCCAATTTCACCTCCAGAACAACCTATAGTCTCTGGAGTTGGGTCCTTGTGTGAACGCTTGGGAGAGTGGGTTGATAATTTATTGCAATCCTTTGTGAGAAATTTACTGGGTTTTATTAGCCCACCCATTTATTATCAAATTTTCTTTGTTGTCTAAGTATCTTTATTTGAAGAAGCAGGAACGTAAGATTAGGATACGGACCATTTTTTTTTTCAGCATCCTGGGGTCTGGCTCCTAAACTTACATTCCTGATTTTTCAAATAAAGATTCCAAGACAACAAAGAAACAATGTTAATAGGAGTAAATACAAAATTTCATACTAGCATTTTTCATTATATGCTGGTTTTCTGAAACCTTTCTAGTAAAAATTACTACTGTTCGATAATGCTTACTGTTAATGCAACTACTATGCAACAATTAATCTAACTATTGGGCATTTCAAATTTAATATTTTATATCCCTTTATGGCAGCAAAACTATGTAATGAGATATTTAATTTTAAGATATTTTGGTTAGAACAAGTCCTTTGAATAACAGTTACAAAATCTAAAACAAATTACAATCTTTCCTCACACTTACTATGTTTGTGCTATACTTAAATATCATGCAATTTTATTTATTTACATCAGAATACATTTATAAAACACAAATCCTACTCACTAATCCACTCATTTGAAGTTATTTTATCAGTACTGTAAGCAAAGTAAAACAAAATGCAAAATATAAAATACTCTTACCATTTTCGGGGTGAGTTTTCTTTAGTGAATCAATAAGAGTGCTAACAGCCTTTAAAACAAATATGATTTCCGTTACACGCTGCCTGAAATGATTCAAAGTTTAAATTAGAAATGTATGATTTACTATATAGGAAAGTGCATTAAAGTACACACACTTTCTAAAGATATCTTCTAAAGCCTGTGTAATGATATCAATTAAATGCCACCTGACACACCAAAATACATATCTTATGGCATAATGTCATATATTAAAGGGTTAAAAGCTAGATTTCATAGACTATGCACCCCATTAATTACTTATTACCTGCCTAAAGATATGCATTTTGAACTAAGATTCCTTCTCATGTCTTTCCTGACTTTTTCTCAGTAATGATAATTTCCTGTCCCCATTTTCAGATTTCTGCTAATATTCTCCTGTTTCTCTTCAGCTAATGAACCCATTACTATGTTATAATCTTGTTTCTCTATGGCAGTTGGCTCCTCTACGTCTAGCATACATTTTGACATAGCCTATCCCTATGTTAATTGGCGGAACATGTGACTTTAATGTAACCGGTGTAGCTACTCCCACTTGTAACTTGCTTTAATGTAACCCTTTGATGACAGGGTTAATTTGTCTACATCGGAACAAATTGAAATCCCGCTATCATGCACGCGATCGCAAGATTTCAATGATGGGATCGGGGGGGGGGGCGTCCCTATGATGCTAAGCATGCCCTCTAGACCGCAATCAAATCCCGGAAACGCTGTTGGCTTCAGGACAGCCAAACGGATAGGACGTTCTATTTAATCCTAACCGCGCTAAATCCTGGTGCGATTAGGACGGAATAGAATGTCAGAACAGCGTTAATAAGTTAAAAACAAAACAAAATACTGAAACACAGATTTTAAAGACAAATAAAAACCAAAAGCTCAACTAAGTATGCCAGTAGCCACAACTCTGTTTAGTTATATATGTGACCAATACATTTCAGTAACAAAATGGCAGAAACCGTGTATGATATGTGCTCAATGCCAAAGTGCTTTCAAGAGTGAAAACTAGTGTTAAGACAGGGGAAGAACAAAGACAAGCTTAACTAACAAAACTATTTCATAGCTAATAATAAAATATTTTAAAGTTCCAATTACTATTACCACACTCCTCTCTTTCCTATTCACATGCACTCCGTTACTCTTATCTTCTAAACTCCCCTCTAGAACACTATATACATCATATACACCAAGCAACCCAAGCCTTTTTCCCTCACAAATCTTACTCTCACTTCTGTTATCACTAGCTGTTGGAGATATGGTACCAAATCTAGGCCTTCTACCTTCCTCAAATGTTCACAACATTGCCCTTCCTTGACAACTTCTCCTCTAGCAACCCTATATCTATTATCTGTAATCCCTTAACCATCTCCCTCTCTCATAGACTTCTCTGGCACCGCAACTACTGAAAACCATTTATTTCATGAATGAATCCTACTCCTCTGCTGACTCTTACCCCTCTCTGACCATAGAAAGTTGAATTTAGGCATGCCTATGGCCAGATTATCAATAATTCAATCCTATCATCTTTTATCTACAGGCCTTTGACTACTTTGGTATCAGTATGAAAACGTTTTAAATGTTGTTTCCATAATGTTTCTAATGTACCTGCTTTCATTTTCATGATGTGTTTGTTGTAGCTATGCAGTTATTTGGAATATGCCGATGCTCTTTAAAAAGCTTTATTATAATAATAATATTTTCTCAATTAGAGCATGACTTTTGTTGTAATAAACTGGATTCATTGTTAGTTTAGAATAAACCATGTATGCTAAGAAGCCATTTTACTTATGGTAATCACTAATAGAAGGATATTTTAAAACCTGTATTTTCATAATTTAAACATAAATTATCTGAAATAAGCATTCAACCCCTTCACTGCTTAGCATTTTTCACACCCTTGAGCAAAGCTGATTTAGAGCTTTTTATTTTTTTTACTGCTTCCATATAAACACTATAGTAAGTCATATTCCAGTAAGTGACCCACACAGAAATTATATATAAATATATATATTTGTGTCACTATTTTAGTAAATAACATTGGAATTAGCCAGATGACCACTGCTGTGACCATCTTACTAAATGGCACTTAAAGTTGCATGAGCTGTCCATACTGGCTTATGGGGTTGTAATAAAAACTAGAGCGGCCCCTTGTGCCAGAGTAGAAACAAAAGATTTTTTTTTGCCAGGTCATTGTCTGCACCTCAGTTTTCACCTGACGTTTCAGACAAAATTAAAAAAAGTTTTTTAAATGAGACTTATCCACTATAAAACAAACTTTATGGTGGCTCTAAATATTTTTTTTTACTTTTTATTATATATGCCTAAAGCTATTTTTAGGAGTAAAACCTTGTGTATTAACTTTTTTTTATTCAAGTGGGGGTTGGCACTTTTCAAGACCCATACCACGTGATTCTCTTTCAATGATCCATGGCCTGTATTGCGTGCAATTTCTGAAACAGCCTCTGATTCGCAATCCTCCTGCATGAGGAGGATGCCACAGGCCACGTTGCGCATGACGTGGCATCCTTATCATGTGCATCGAAGTCAATAACCAAATAAAAGCCCAAGTCTCTCTATTTATGAGAGATAACGACAGTAAAATCAAGACCTTCTACAATAAAATAGTATATACAGACCATACCCAATAAAGTGCAACGCATCATAAGGACAAAGAAAAATGTAAATAAAAAGTATGTTTTAAGTACAAATATATAGTGTCTGTACTTTAATTACCTTGGAAGAGGGCATTTACCACTCAGTCGTTCATCATCTATGTAGCGGTGAAGTACATCTTGCGATCTTTTGAGGAGTACTGAGAGCGCCATTCTAGAAATATACCCTTCTTGTGGTGTGCTTACTTTATTGCTGAATGAAAACTGGAGCAGCGTCTCAAAACACATTTTAGAAAACTCTTCTCGCATTCTGATGTCTATTTCTGCTTCTGCAAAACAGAGAACAACAAATGTGTACATAAGAAAACAGATTACTATAATAAACATATTATAAAACTATAGATTTGAATAGACAAATATATTGTAGAAACAATGCAAGTACCTAAACAATTATTTCATTTTAGACCTGTCATTGTTACTATATGTTATAAAATATTTTACACATTTCACGTAAAGAGATTATCCTGGTTTTATAAATTATAAAGTCCTTTTGATTAATCACTAATGTGGATGAATAACTGCAAAAGGGGAGGTGAAGAACAAAGAATTTGGTCAGGGGGTATTGAGGGGCTCTAATCAATCCATCAGTTTTGGTTATAAAGTAATAAAATGCCTTTGAGGAGAGCCAGAAGTTAATTAGAAATAAAACAGGGAGAAGTGATGATATTGATGGGGGAATTGCCTCTGAAAGATTTCTCTATAGAAACCTTTAACCTATTAGACTGCAAAAAAAAAGAAAGAAGAAGATAGTTTGTTAAATGTGTCACAAGTGAAAACGAGAGGAATTTTCTTTCCCTTCTTGGTGGCGTTATATCCAGGAGATCAATCTTAAAAAAGGTTCAAAACACAGTACACAAAAAAGGTTTAGAGTGGTAACTAAAAAATCTGCATCTAACTCACACCCTTGACATATTACCTCCAGAACACTTGACATATGATTCAAATTTAAACAACTCTGTTGAGAAGCACAACATTTTCACTTTGACATTTCAGTAATAAACCAAAATGCTTCTGCTCAGCACTGCTTAATTATTCCCCTAAAAGCGCTGTGTGGTAGCATCAGTAGCCAAGAGCCTTAGAGAATCTGGGTGTTGGTGAAGGTGTAAAGTTTAAGCAGGAGAGAACATTTAAATTTTAAGTAAAGTAAGTCAGCAAGTGTAGTGTATGTGACTTGAAATCCAATAGTTTAGCTTTAAATCTGGCTGGATTTAAAAAGCAGGTTATTTATGGACAGCTGACAGTCTGTACCTCTAATAGCAAGTCAGTTATTTTTGTTTTAATAACCGACTTGTACCGATCATGGAAGTGTAAGTCAGTTGTAAAGGTTGACTTTACAACCAACTTGTATCTAAATAACCACCGTTGTTTTGGCTTTTTCTGTTTCCTTAAAATAAAACTTTATTTTGTTATAGATATCACTGCAAAACTAATATTCATATATAACTGTTAAAAACCACAGTTTTAGATTTGTATTTAGTTAATGTGGTCAATATTATTACATTTGCAGTAAAGGTTATACAAAACCTGTAAAATGAAATAAATTCTACAATTGGACTAAAAAATATGTAACAAACAAAGATTATAAACTGATGGATTTTTAAAACCATAACAAATTTATCAAAGCATCCAAATGAAATGATTTGCAAAGGGAATCAGTGGTCACTTTGCATATTTTCTTAAATACTTGAATAGATCAAAGACAAAGAATCAGTTAAATTTAAAGGGACACGGAACTTTTTCTTTCGTGATTCAGATAGATCATACAATAGTAGGCAACTTTCGAATTTACTCCTATTATCAAATTTTCTTTGTTCTCTTGCTATCTTTATTTGAGAAAGAAGGCATCTAAGTTTTTTTTTGGGTTCAGA
>CAJPDP010040582.1:0-13355 GCA_905336975.1 Bombina variegata variegata
AAGAGTTTAAATCACACACAGAGAGCCCCAGTGCCGATACTTTTTTCAAGCACGTAAACTACCCATAAGCCCCGCCCACGTGTTTACTCTGCTCTGATGAGGCGGACAGGAATCGCCGGAAATCAACCCGATCGAGTACGATTGGGCTGATTGACACCCCTTGCTGGCGGCCGATGCATTTTTTGTAACTGTAATGCCAATTTAAACAAATTACATGTTCACACTTAGCTTTGTTGTGTTGACATCATTTAACTTTTGCACTCTGTAATATTAGTAATCAATATATGATAAATGCACTTTGGTAAAATTATAACTTCATCAACATAGATTGAGCAATGTTAAAATATTAAGGGCTAGATTACAAGAGGAGCATTAATTTTTCGAACGCCCGTAAATGGGCAATTCGCCCCTTTATGTGCATGCGATAAATAAACAACCTTTACAAGTGGCTGACTATTGCTACATCAAGCTTGCGGTAGCAATTAGCGCTCAGAAAATTAACCAGAGATCAAATCTCTGCTTAATTTTCTAAATCTCCCCCAATTGCCCCCCAAATAAAGTAGTGTGTTTTAGTTGTAGAAAAAAAATCATCTTAATCTTCTAAAAATATAACGGCTAAAAGCAGTTATAAGGGTTAAAAGTGGCGGGTGTGGGGTGTTAGAAAAAACCCCAGAACTAAACAGTGCCATTACATTGCGGTCTATGGGGACTGTGTTATTTCTGTAAATATATATGTATATGCTTATATACATATATATTTATGTGTTAATATGTGTATAGACACATATTAACACACACACACACACACATATATATATATACCGTATATATATATATTCATATAAATATATATTTTAATTTGCCGCCCATCACTGCTCAGTTTACCCCCTTCGCTGCAGTAGTTCTCATGCCGTGTATGATGGCATGAGAATGAGGCTCCCTTTGGAGCCTATGGAAGCGAGCTCTCGTGAGCGGAATGCTTCTGTTAAATGTGAACGTGAGGTCGTGTTCACATTGCACCTCACTTGTAATATCAGTGCACATATGCGTGCCCTGGTATTATTCAGTTGAGTGCTAATATCGCTTTCAAGGAAGCAATATTTTGTGCTCAACTTGTAATCTGGCCCTAAGGGATTGATCACAATCCTTCAGAAAAATTTATGAAATTAGTTATCAACAAAAGTCCCCACAGACTTTTATGGTGTTTTTCGGTTTGTTATCATTAGATATGTATATTCTAAAGGATTGTGATTAGCTCCTAAATGATTATTATAATGCAGTCACAATGTCAAGCACATTTAACAAGGAATTGTAATATGTATGTGATTTGGATTAAACAGGCAATACAAGTGTAAATCCTTTTTTGAAAATTAAATATCATATTATTATCTTAACTAACTTTAACAGACTCATGACATTTAACATCATAATGATGTCAAAATTATGCACAATGTATTTTCCATGTTTTGATTATGTAAGTGTATAATGAGGTGAGTTTTAATTTTTTTTAAATGCTATTTTTTAGTGGGGGGGGGGGTTCTCCAGGTGACATGGGATATAGATGCAAAGCCTGGTTCCCTCATTATCCAGGTGAAATGGAGAGCAAATATAAGTTATCCTAAAGTAAGGCGAACTGGAACTACAGGGGATGCCCAATCACTTCTTTGCACTTTTGTGATTATCCCTAGCACGTCAAATCGACATAACTCTGCTTCAACAGCTGCTTGCATGGCAAACAGAACTGTCCATGTTTTAAAAACTTGGGTACCATATCATCCTTGAGTGGTAACACCACTTGTCTGCCCTTAACTATGCTTAACTGGTCATCGAACACTGGTGCAAATTTGTGTGTCAGCTCTCTAACCCTAATCTGCCCCGCCAACGTCGCTGCAACTATATTAAATTTATTAACCCCTGATCTGCCGCCGCCAACGTCGCCGCAACTATATTAAATTTATTACTCACACACAAAAAATAAATAGAAATGGCGCTAACACCTTCTTTCAAAATGTTGATAATAGTATTCAATTAACACTATCTGCAGTCACCTATAATTAGATATATTTGCTAAAACAATGTCACCAAAAAATTACAGGGTATATATTTAAAAGCACGGTTTAAATATAAAATGAATTTTTTTTTTTACCACATTCCAGTATTAAGATCCGTAAACCGCTAGAGTCCACTGCTGCTTATTTACCAAATGGATCATTCACACCAAATGTAGTAGGGCAAGAACTTTCACTCTGAAAGAAAAAAGCGCAAAAAGAGACTCAAGTACAATAAAACACATAGACGCTGCTGCGCTTAAAAATTTGCACTTACAATGTTTAATAAGAAACCATGCGGTTAAAAACAAAACTTTTCTCATCAAAGACAGGCAACAAGAATACTCAGCTACTCCGATCTGCTTTCCCAGCCTGGTTTCCTTTCACAGTGTACACTCCTTTCTTCAAATGTCCGCCGGAACTTTCAGCATAGGGAAACGCTTGTTCCTAGGGCTATGGTAGCCCTGAGTGTCCAAAAATAGAGCGTTCTGTTCCTAGAACTATGGCTCTTCTAGATGTCCAAAAGATTGTCCTGTAATACCTCTACGCGTTTCATCTGCTACCGTGCAGACTTTCTCATGAGGACTGAGAGTATTGTGGTAAGTGGATCCGGTGTCCGTCCTAATAAGAACCCTCACATATGCTTCTGTTGGTTGTAACCCCCTGTATGTAGCAAAGATACATAATGCTCACTGGGTCCTAAAGACCCTTCTCTAAATAGACATTTGCAGGAAATACCTTGTTTTAAAAGCTGATAAATAATAAAAGCAAAATAGTATTATATACACAATAAATATAAAACAAACAAAAAGAAAATTGTGAGTTATATAAATTGATTAATTTACATTTAAAATAGTAAATAATAAATGAATATATCCCTTAAAGATAATCATAAATAATTAATACCACATATACAATTTAAAAAATTGGCAAAGATACAAGAATGAATATAAAATACATATACACACTAAAATTTGATTCTATATACATAAAAAATCCATTATTACCTATACTAAAAAGACCTTCTTTCTCTAAAGAGGAAATTAATAAAACATTATATATAGTCTTCCAGATTCCATATTTAAAAACAAGATAGATTACACTATACTTTTAGTTTCATTCTATACTCAAAAAATATAGGAAATTATTCCCAAGGGTGATATAAAAATGAGGAGAAAGGGAAAATGAGATATGTACTTCCATAAAAGACCCTAAAAGACTCTAAACAATACCTTTGTTTTCACATAAAAGCTGCTATGTCAATATCTATGTTTAATCCTTTTGGATGTAGGCTTTTAAGTTTTTGGATCCAAAAGGTTTCCTGTTTTCTTAGACTCATCAACCTGTTATTACAGCTATTTGGTATCCAATCTATAGCATGTATTTTAAGAGACCTAGGGTCTCCCCCATGGAATTCTGTAAAATGCAGTGGTACACTATGATTATCGCTTTTTTCCTTGATGTTATATAAATGCTCTGTAAATCTGCGTCTGATCTTCCTTTTCGTACGCCCTACATATATTTTATCACAACCACAGGTTAAAAGATATACCACATAAGTAGTATCACATGTACATCTACTCTTGATGTTGAAAGACCAAATACCACCCTCACTATCTTTAAATTGAGTTTCCTTATTAATGTGTATGCACATACTACATACCTTCTTTCCACACTTGTATGTGCCTGGTTTCAAACTCAGCCAGTTACTTTTTCTATTTGGTTCTGTTGTTTCTATTTTCCTCAGTTTACTGGGAGCTAGAAGGTTTTTCAGACTTCTTCCATTCTTAAAGGTAAAAATTGGTTCTTCTGTTAAAATTGGGGCCAAAACAGGGTCAGTCTTCAAAACCCCCCAATGTTTTTTAATAACATTTTTAATGATCTTATGCCCCTCATTGTAGGTAGTAATAAACCTCAAAGTGTCCTTATTGAAACTAATTCCTTATTCTTAGGTTTCAAAATAGAGTCCCTATCTACTTCATATGCTCTATTGTTTTTCTATTATAACCCTTTTCCAGGAACTTGGTGGACATATTTTCAGCTTCTTTTTTAAACATATTTATATCTGTACAATTGCGCCTGAGTCTTAAAAAATGTCCATAAGGCACATTATCCTTCCATCTTTTAAGGTGGGCACTTCCATTATCTATGTAGCTGTTTCTGTCCATTGGTTTTCTAAAATTACTAACAGCTGTTTTACATACATTTAAGTATATGAGGAAGAGTTAAAAATATGTCATAGTAATTTAAAAAGACCATCAACATTTTATCCAGTTGGAACACAGGGGGACCAAATTCCAGTCTTTACTAAGTTGGTTATGGAAGAGGTTTTTAATCTCTTCCATAAGAAAAGAAAGAATTTGATTAATAAGTACAATGACAATTTAACTTCCCAGGAGAGGAACTCATTAAAGAAATTGATGGATAATAGAGACATTCTTTTAGGGCAGCAGATAAGGGGGGTGGGATTGTTATACAAAAGAGGGAAGATTATCTAGCTGAGGCCTATAATTTGTTAAAAGATACAGATACTTATTGTACCATTAATGGGAATCCGACTAAACAATATCAAAGTAAGCTCAATAAAATATTATATAGACGATGTAATCATCCTTTGGGATGGTGACGAGTCTTCAGTTAGTAATTTTTTATTATATATGAACAAAAATGATTTTAATTTAAATTTTACGGGGAAACATTCCAGATAGAAAATTTAGTTTTTAGATGTTTGGTTATATGTAGATGACAGTTCAAAAACAGCTGTTAGTAATTTTAGAAAACCAACGGACAGAAACAGCTACATAGATAATGGAAGTGCCCACCTTAAAAGATGGAAGGATAATGTGCCCTATGGACAATTTCTAAGACTCAGGCGCAATTGTACAGATATAAAAATGTTTAAAAAAGAAGCTGAAAATATGTCCACCAAGTTCCTGGAATAGGGTTATAATAGAAAAACTATAGAACAAGCATACAATAGAGCATATGAACTAGATAGGGACTCTATTTTGATACCTAAGAATAAGAAATTAGTTTCAACGAATAAGGACACTGAGTTTTATTACTACCTACAATGAGGGGCATAAGATCATTAAAAATGTTATTAAAAACATTGGGGGGTTTTGAAGACTGACCCTGTTTTGGCCCCAATTTTAACAGAAGAACCAATTTTTACTTTTAAGAAATGAAGAAGTCTGAAAAACCTTCTAGCTCCCAGTAAACTGAGGAAAATAGAAACAACAGAACTGAATAGAAAAAGTAACTGGCTGAGTTTGAAACCAGGCACATACAAGTGTGGAAAGAAGGTATGTAGTATGTGCAAACACATTAATAAGGAAACTCAATTTAAAGATAGTGAGGGTATGAGGTCTTTCAATATCAAGAGTAGATGTACATGTGATACTACTTATGTGGTATATCTTTTAACCTGTGGTTGTGATAAAATATATGTAGGGCGTACGAAAAGGAAGATCAGATGCAGATTTACAGAGCATTTATATAACATCAAGGAAAAAAGTGATAATCATAGTGTACCACTGCATTTTACAGAATTCCATGGGGGAGACCCTAGGTCTCTTAAAATACAAGCTATAGATTGGATACCAAATAACAGGTTGACGAGTCTAATAAAACAGGAAACCTTTTGGATCCAAAAACTTAAAAGCCTACATCCAAAAAGGATTAAACATAGATATTGACATAGCAGCTTTTATGTGAAAACAAAGGTATTGTTTAGAGTCTTTTAGGGTTTTTATAGAAGTACATATCTCATTTCCCCTTTCTCCACATTTTATATCACCCTTGGGAATAATTTCCTATTTTTAGAGTATAGAATGAAACTAAAAGTATAGTGTAATCTATCTTGTTTTTAAATATGGAATCTGGAAGACTATATATAATGTTTTATAAATGTCCTCTTTAGAGAAAGAAGGTATTTTTAGTATAGATAATTATGGATTTTTCATGTATATATAATCAAATTTTAGTGTGTATATGTATTTTGTATTAATTCTTGTATCTTTGCCAATTTTTTAAATTGTATATGTGGTATTAATTATTTATGATGATCTTTAAGGGATATATTAATTTATTATTTATTATTTTACATGTACGTTAATCAATTTATATAACTCACAATTTTCTTTTTGTTTGTTTTATATTTATTGTGTATGTAATAATATTATGCTTTTATTATTTATCAGCTTTTAAAACAATGTATTTCCGGCAAATGTCTATTTAGAGAAGGGTCTTTAGGACCCAGTGAGCATTATGTATCTTCGCTACATACAGGGGGTTACAACCAATAGAAGCATATGTGAGGGTTTTCTTTCAGAGTGAAAATATTTACATAGACATATATTTGGGTGATATCCTTATCTATTCAGAAAACCATGCAGAACATATTAAACATGTCAGAACAGTTTTGTCCAAATTCAAAACTCACCAGCTTTATGCAAAGCCAGAAAAATGTATTTTCGACACAAATGAAATTACATTTTTAGGATATCATATATCCCCCAATGAAATACAGATGGATGATTCAAAAGTAATTGCGGTAAAGGAATGTCTTATTCCGAAAAATAAAAAGGAGGTTCAGAGATTTCTGGGATTCTCACATTTTTACCGCAAATTCATTAATGGTTTTGCAGAAATCTCTCGACCTTTGACCTCACTTACTGGGAAAACTGGGTTTAAATGGTCTCCAGAAGCACAACATTCATTCGAAACACTAAAAAACTAATTTATAACAGCACCCATACTCCAATTCCCAGATACTGAACTTCAGCTCATTCTTGAGATAGACTGTAATATACTGCTCCTTTAAGGGGAGGTTTCTTTTTGCGTTCCCTATATAATCGGCTGGATACTTCATATCAGTGCTTGGTATTGAAGTATCCACTCCAGCCCTTTCACTGAAGCCTCCTAACTTTTTTGACAGAAGTTCCTAGCGAATTAGAACTTTAACTTATCCTCTAAGGTTGGAGTTTCTCACCTACTCTCTCAAAACCCAGTGTTGTGGTTTCCTACCCGTTACTCAGCTGTTAGCCAGCATCGCATCTGAGCTGTTCCATTCAGAAGCGGACTCTGACCCTGCATCGTTGCAGTGACGTCACTAACCTGTGCCGAGCCCTCACAACATGTTCTCTCAGCGTGTTGTTCCAGTCTGTTCGTCCAGCACAAACCTCCAGCATCTCTCTCCTGTGTTTTGTAGAAACCATGTATCCAGAAGATCATAAACAGCTCTGCTATCTGCTTATGATGGTAAGAACTTTATCTAACTTTCCCCAAAGTAATTACTTAGCTTGAGTTGTTAACTTAATTACCAACCTGCTGCAGTTTTCTCACGGTAGTTGTTCTGTTACAATTGTGTTGCATCCTGCTATCACCACCATTAGTGTATCACAATATAACAGTACAACTTGCAAACTAAATCATATGTAGAAATAGGTGTTTTTTCTATAATCAGTAACAACCTATTCCTCGGCATGAAACATGTACAAACTTCTCTTAAAGGTATACAACCGCTTAATTTGTATCAACTTAAAGACAATGACTTTTCAAGTTTTTTCAAATGCTTAATCACATTGGAAGTGTGAGTTGATTAAAGCCTTATATGTTACAGAATACCAAGCCATATATAGGACATCAGATCAACATGATGAATCCTGGGGATATCAATGCTCATTTCATGGACTTATCTAATAAAGTTGATCAGTTAAGTCAGGGTTTGAGAGAACTTCAGGTAGAAAATGTAACACTCAGGAATATTATAAAAGAAGGTCTAAGTGCTGCTAAACCCCCTGAAAGTAATAATCCTGATCCCCCAATTTCTCCACCTGATACATTTTTTTGGGATAGAAAAACATACAGACAATTTTGTAACGCCTGTAAACTATCCCTTACCCTCAAGCCTAAAACTTTCCCAAATGACCGCATAAAAGTTCTAACGGTAATATCATTTCTCAGAGGTGAGTCCAGACTCTGGGCTGATATGTTCTTGGAAAATGATGACCCTATTCTGAATTCCATTGAAGATTTTTTGAAGGCCATGTCTGATTTGTATGAGGATCCTCACGCAACTCACTGCTGACAATAAATTGCGTGGATTAAAACAAAACAAAAGGCCTGTTGAGGAATACATTTCAGAATTCAAGATTTGGCAGAGGGACTCAATGGCAATGACTCAATGGAATCAGATTTAGTTAAAAAAAACAATTCAGAATAGGGTTGTCAGAAAATATAAAATATGAGTTAGCTAGGTTAGACATCCCAAAGACATTAGAAGCCCTTATGTCCCTAGCAATTAAGATTGACAGACACATTAGGGAAAGAAAAAATGAAAAGGTTACTACTGAAATATACACTAAAAACATCCCCCCTAAAACTTACATTCATACTAATAAAAACTCAGAAGAGGCTATGGATATTGGCTTTATTAAAGGACTGTTATCCCCAGAAGAGAAGCTTTGTAGAAAGGAAAAGGGTCATTGCCTCTACTGTGCCGCTAAGGAACATTCAGTTCTTGATTGCCCCTCATTGAAGCACCAGAAAATGGGTAAGAGACATTTTTCAAACTCAGTTATTTCTTTAACAACTCAGAATCCTGCTTATTTCCTTATTACTGTGTCTTTACAGTGGGGACAAAACCATCACAGCCTTGATGCCATTTTGGACTCTGGAGCTTATGCCAGCTACATAGATTTGATTGTTGTTAAACAAAATAAAATACCTATAGTTGAAAAGAAAAAACCTGTTGCTGTGCATTTAATTGATGGTAAGCAGTTAGAGTCTTACCCACCAAACCATTCCAATATTGACTTCTATACATAATTCACATAAGGAATTCATCTCTTTTGATGTTATACAGTCCCCCATTTTCCTGTAGTATTAGGCCTACACTGGTTGAGCAAACATCAGCCATTTATACATTGGGCAGAGAAAACATTGGGATTTAACTCCCAGTATTGTGTCTCTACTTGTTTTCCACCACACCCACTTCTACATATCTCAGAACAACATATACCTCATGTCTACTCAGATTTTTTACAAGTGTTTGACAAGAAAGAGGCGGAAACACTACCACCTCATAGGGATTATGACTGTCCCATCGAGCTAATACCTGGGTCAAAAGTTCCATACGGACATATCACTTTCCAGAGGTTCATCAATGATGTATTTCGAGACCTTTTGGACACATTCTTAGTCATCTATTTAGACGACATTCTAATTTTCTCAACAAATAAAACAGAGCATATTAAACATGTTAGGACTGTACTTTCCAAAATACAGGCACATCATTTATACGTTAAGACAGATAAATGTATTTTTCACTCATCTGAAATCACTTTCCTTGGTTACCATATCTCTTCCAAAGGTAAATTCATGGAAAAAGCTAAAATTCAAACTATACTTGATTGGCCCACACCCAAGACCAGAAAACATGTTAAAAAATTCTTAGGTTTCTCTAATTTCTACAAGAAGTTCATTAAAAACTTTTCTGCAATTGTTAAACCATTAACCAATCTTACTAAATCTGACATCCCTTTCAAATGGAATAGCATGGCTGAAAAGACTTTTACCTTCTTAAAAACAGCTTTCACCACCGCACCCATACTATCATACCCTAACCCTCAGCTCCAATACACCTTAGAGGTAGACGTTTCTTATTACGCTATAGGTGCAATACTATCCCAAAAAGATCCATCCACCAAATTATCCCATCCTGTTGCATTTTATTCTTGAGTGTTAACACCCTCCGAATTAAATTACCATGTAGGTGAGAAAGAGCTTTTAGCTGTGAAAAGCTCACTCGACAACTGGAGACATTTGCTCAAGGGTACTATTGAACCTATTATTATATTCACCAACCATCGCAACCTTGAGTATCTAAAAACATCTCGTACTTTAACCTCAAGACAAGTGAGGTGGAGTCTCTTCTTTTAAAGGTTTAACTACATTATCACGTATAGGTCAGCACTAAATAATACCAAGGCTGACATACTATCTAGACTCCCAAACAAGCCACAACTAAAGTTAAGGACCGAATCACTTATTCCTTTGGATAACATCCTTGGTACGATAGCCATAACAACCCATAGACTAAAGGAACAACAATCATCCGATCACACTACAGCTCAACTCAAACTACAAATAGGGGATGATGGGTTGTTATACCATGAGACAAAACTCTACATACCCCCTCCACTTGGGAAACAAATTTTAACTACCTTCCATGACTCACACCTGTCAGGATATCCAGGTATGAATAACATTTCTGAATTAATCAAAAGGTCTTATTGGTGGCCAAGTATTAATCAGGACACTAAAAAGTATGTGGAGTCATGTAAAATTTGTACCACATGCAAAACAGATAGAAAGAATCCAACAGGTTGTCTTCTGTCCCTACCAGTTCCTGAAAGACCATGGAAGGATATTGCAATAGATTTAATTGTCGATTTACCAATATCTGAAAAAAATAACACTATAATGGTTATTGTAGACTTACTCTCCAAAATGGCTCACTTTGTGCCTTATCACAAATTGCCAACCTCGTTTGAAACAGTCAAATTGTTGATCACCCATGTTGTTAAACTCCATGGGGTTCCAACCACTATAACCACTGATAGAGGTACGCAATTCACCTCTAAAGTATGGAAACACCTTTGTTTATCCCTCAAAATTGACCAAAGAATGTTCACTGCATTTCACCCCCAATCCAATGGGCAAACTGAACAGACTAACCACTGGTTTGAGGAATACATTAGATGTTATACCACTCAACATCATAATGATTGGACATCATTGCTTCCTCTAGCTGAATTTGCCCACAACAACAGTTACCACTCAACCACTAAAACTACCCCTTTCTTCGCTAATTATGGGTACCACCGTACTTTTCACCTTCAATCTGAGATTAATAGTGAATGTCCTGTTATTAACAACCTTACTAATACTATGTTGGAAACTTTCTCCTTACTATCGGAGAACATTAAGATAGCACAACAGCGACAAAAATGATATTACGATTTACGACGTAGCCCTCCACCACCATATGCCGTTGGTGATCTGGTCTGGCTGTCCACAAAACACCTACATCTTACTGTACCCTTTAAAAAGTTTAACAAATTGTTTATTGGTCCTTTCCCCATATCTAAACTCATTAATGAAAATGCTGTCACACTTCAGCTTCCTCCTCATTTCCGGATTCATCCCACCTTCCACGTCTCCCTGCTCAAACCATATAAAGCTCTCCGTAACCTTCATACCTCATCATCAGATGTATTGCCTATTTCTCCAGATATGGAATATGAGGTAGAGGCCATTCTTGATTCCAGAAAGGTATCGGGGCGTTTACAGTATCTCATACATTGGAAGGGTTACCCTTCTGAGGAGGACTCCTGGGAACCCTCTGCTAACCTCTCAGCTCCTAGATTGGTCTCCCTTTTTCACAGACGGAATCCTGAGCGACCCAGACCCTGAACCTCGGAGGGGTTCCTAACGGAGGGGGGGGGGGTCTGCAATATACTGCTCCTTTTAGGGGAGGTTTCTTTTTGCGTTCCCTATATAATCTGCTGGATACTTCATATCAGTGCTTGGTATTGAAGTATCCAGTCCTTTCACTGAAGCCTCCTAACTTTTTTGACAGAAGTTCCTAGCGAATTAGAACTTTACCTTATCCTCTAAGGTTGGAGTTTCTCACCTACTGTCTCAAAACCCAGTTTTGTGGTTTCCTACCCGTTACTCAGCTGTTAGCCAGCATCACATCTCAGCTGTTCCATTCAGAAAAGGACTCTGACCCTGCATCGTTGCAGTGACGTCACTAACCTGTGCCGAGCCCTCACAGCGTGTTCTCTCAGCATGTTGTTCCAGTCTGTTCGTCCAGCACAAACCTCCAGCATCTCTCTCCTGTGTTTTGTGGAAACCGTGTATCCAGAAGATCATAAACAGCTCTGCTATCTGCTTATCATGGTAAGAACTTTATCTAACTTTCCCCAAAGTAATTACTTAGCTGGAGTTGTTAACTTAATTACCAACCTGCTGCAGTTTTCTCACGTTAGTTGTCCTGTAACAATTGTGTTGCATCCTGCTATCACCACCATTATTGTATCACAATATAACAGGACAACTAGCAAACTAAATCATATGTAGAAATAGGTGTTATTTCTATAATCAGTAACAACCTTTTCCTCGGCATGATACATGTTGTACAAACTTCTCTTAAAGGTATACAACCGCTTAATTTGTATCAACTTAAAGACTATGGCCTCTAGTTATCAAAGCGTCTAATATGGTGCATTCGCGGGCGTCAATATGCTCGCCAAACTTTGCCATACATCGCCGTCGCGGACCTTAATATGCTCGCCATAGTTATCAAAAAAACAGTCCAAAACATGCGCGTCAAGTACGGTGCGAAGAGGAGCGGACTATTGTTAACTAAGAGTCATCGACGTCTCAGCGATTCTGGCTTTTCCCAACTTTATTTATATCTGCAGTAAATTACATGAACATAGCACATACCTTGTGAGCAGATGATTGTATATAGATATTGTAAATTTTGTTTTCATTAGAATTTTAAAGATAGCAAGTAGCGACAAAATGGAGAGGGAATTTATGTTTTATATAAAATTTATATATTGGACAAATTTTAATATTATTACGTTATATTTGCAACTTCTATGTGTGTGTATATACCGTACAGAGTATATGTATTTGATGTCTATCACTATTTGAAGTTGATAGGAAACCAAAAATGTTAAATTTACACTAGTGGGAGCTATCTTCTCATTGAGCCTATTATGTACTTCTTTTGTCTTTGTATATTAAGTATTGCGACAAGTTCATTGCAAAACTGATGATTGTATATAGATATTGTATATTTTCTTTTAAATAGAATTTTAAAGATAGCAATTAGCGACATATTCTTAGCAAAATGGAGAGGGAATTTATGTTTTTTATAAAATTTATATATTGGACATATTTTAATATTATTACGTTATATTTGCAACTTCTATGTGTGTGTATATACAGTACAGAGTATATGTATTTGATATCTATCACTATTTGAAGTTGATAGGAAACCAAAAATATACACTAGTGGGAGCTAGCTTCTCATTGAGCCTATTGTACTTCTTTTGTCTTTGTATATTAAGTATTGCAACAAGTTCAGTGCAAAACTGTGCACAAAATCGGTAATCTAATTTTTAAAGATAGACAAATTTGGAGCCTAATCCATTCAAAGCATTTTTCTTGTATTTCTATATGTAATGCATTAAATGTCGTTTTTTTTTTTTCACAGTGGCTACATAT
>CAJPDP010040594.1:0-12056 GCA_905336975.1 Bombina variegata variegata
GACAGCATACACTGTCAGCATTTCTCATTGCACCAGCAGTTCTTGTAAACTGCTGGTGCAATGCCGCCCCCTGCAGATTCACGGCCAATTGGGCGCTAGCAGTGGTGTCAATCAACCCGATTGTATCCGATTTGCTTGATTTCTGGCGATGTCTGTCCACCGCCTCATAACTTCTGTTTCCAGCGAGCCTAAGTGTCACCTTCTTTCTCCCTAACATACTCCTTATTAGTTGTTGCACTTTTTCTATTATTTCTTCTGGCAACTCGCATTGTTCCTTCACAGAGTCAATTACTATGCCTAAAAATCTCAATCTCACGCAAGGACCTTCAGATTTTTCTGCCGCCACAGGAACACCTAACTCATTTAACATACTCAACAAAGCCTCCTTCAATTTTTTGCACGAATTAGCTTCTGCTGGGCCAACCACCATGAAATCATCCAAATAATGTATCATGTTATCTGACCCTGTTCTTACTATCAGCAACCAGTGCAAAAACGTACTAAACTTCTCAATGATGGAACATGACACTGCACAGCCCATTGGCAAACATTTGTCCACATAGAATTCACAGATTCTATGTCCACTTTTGCCATCAACGCTCCATTTCCTGCTTCCTTTACCATCTTTACTGCTGTATCGAATGATTGATACTGGACCGTAGTTGTCTGCTTTGTCTAACGCATCATTTACTGACTTTTCTTTGGGATAAGACAGATGATGTATTATCCTAAATTTCCGTTCTTCTTTTTTAGGTACTACACCCAATGGCGACACAATCAAATCCTTAATAGGCTTCTCTTTAAATGGCCCTGCCATTCTACCCAATTTTACCTCTTTTCTTAATTTTTCTTGCAATACCGCTGGAAATTCTGCTGCTGATTTCAAATTTCTAAATTTATCTGATTCTAAAACCTTTATTTTCACTGGTACCACAAATCATTTGCTTAAACATTTCATCAACAATATCCTATCATATTTTATTGTGTAATTCTCCAGCTCCCTTCTTAATCTATTTACTCTCAATGGCATTCTGGCCATTCCCAACTGCTCCGCTATTACCGTTTCCTCGTGGGCCACGAAAAAGCTGCTTATTCGCGTTTCCATTATTCCTTCTACAGTCTACACCAGCATGGAAACCACTGCAATACCTACAATACGTCCAACATTCTTTTACTTCTGGTCTTGCCGCCCAACCTTGCATTAGAGGTCTCTGTACCTGTCCGTCTGATGGTTTAATCAAACGCATCTACATATCTAATACCTTAATCCCAAAGTCCTTTCTCCCTTTATCCCCCAACTGTAGATTACCCCTTCTAAATTCCCCGTCGTAATCCTTCCATACGAATCCCCCATATGTAGTGTAACACTCTGCTATTAGGTGTATGTTTCTTAGTATGCCTTTAACCTTTTCTGGATTCTTAGAAATAAAACATTTAGCGTATATCAGAATCCATTTTACCCACTCAGGAAATGACTGTTTTATTTTTCTCACCTTGTAATATCAAACACGTCTACATATTTGCCTTTTTGTGATCTTAATACTATTTTTGCCTTTAGATGTGTTGTTAATGGTAGCAGTTTTGTCCCAGTCACCTCATCATTTGCAATAATCTCTCCTTCACTTTTCTCCTCCCTCATTACAATCTCGCTCTCCGCGCTTTTACCTTGTTTTGCATATATCTTTGTCACAAATTTTAAAATTCTCCTGTTACCTTCCCCTTGTATTTTGTCATCCTCTGAGTCACACTCTGATGAACTATCTGACCCCTTATTCATACAGTACATTATCTTCTTACCTTGCTTTGGTTGCTTTTTATGCTCTGCTCCGGAACTTCCGCTTGCCGTGTTCTCTCCCCTGCTATTCCCTTCTGATAACTCTCCTTTACCCGCAATGTGGCTCTTGTTGCATCCGATGCCATCACTTTCTGCAATACAATCCCACATCTGTTATTATTTTTGCACCTAGTACTTTTATTCAACTCTTTGCACCTTTTTCCCACATACTCCTTCTGCCTTTCTCTGCTCTCTTCTGTATCTGTGCCTCTCCTATCCTCCCACCTCTGATCTCCTTCTAACTTTACGTATGTATTCCTATCCATATCCCTGATCATTCTAGGATGAGCTCTTCCTACCTCCTTTGTTCTGTACCTTTTTGGGGCCTATAGTCCTTATGCTGCCTGCCATATACTGCTATGCTATTTCTCCTTTCCTCCTCTTCACTCTCTTCTCTTTCTTCAAACCTAACATCCCTATTGCTTTTTCTATCCCTCCTCCCTATCTCATACTCTCATACTGGCATACTCTCTCTCTCTGTCCTGTTCTCACAGCTAAACTCTCTAGTATTAAATGTGCCTGGCCCGCCGGGTCCACAGCCTATGTCCCACCTGTCCCTCGCATCCTCGCTCTCTATTCCTCCTCTTATGTATCTTGCCTATGTACTTAATACACGTTCTACCTGCAATAGAAGAAAAATATTAGTGTGCCTAACTTCATGTCTATCCCCCTTATATTACCTCTCATTCTGTAACGCCCCTCTTACCTGTTCTATACCTCCTATTCTTCCCCCCCCCTCTTATCCACCCCCCCCCCCTTTTTCCTGTTCTCATGCATACTAATCTTAAACCTCCTACCAAACAAACAAACAGCCCTGTCCAGTATAAGAAACCCAGTCTTAGTGACACTCTGGTCGTATTCTACTCCTTTTGTTTTTTATAAACACCTGCAGCAAATTCTGCAAACTAACTTCTGCTGTCAATCCATAAATCTACTCCAAATCTAGTAATAAAGGATTTTAAGGCAGTCTGTGCAGCTTACCCCCAGTGTATTCAAGTTGTCAAACAGAATGGTGATACATACTGCGCTCAATGCTGCCTTGTATGCCACCATGTTGTAATGTACGTTACTCACAGGCATAGCAGTCATGTGATGCGCATGGCAGATAATCTTATTAATCAAGTTTAGATGATTATCAGAATGCTCGCTCATTGTGGTGCTAAGCCAGTGCTGTATTAGCTGTATAAACATTTATCATATGTGCCTCATATTTATATAAATAAACGTTTGTGCATGCATTGTATTGAGATCAAAGCACTCAAAACTTTTTCTGAGTTAGAAATACGTCTGCACTATTGAGTGCATGGCTAGAGGAACAGTTGTTTTTACTAATAGCAAACTACACAGGGAGGATAAATCTTCTAGTAGATGCAACGTTATTCAGCTGCCTACTTCCTACAGAGCATGCCTCTCTCCCCCCTCACTCCTCCTCCCCTTCCCTCCCCGTGTAGCATGCTGCTATTAGCAAAAACAACTGTTCCTCTAGCCATGCACTCAATAGTGCAGACGTATTTCTAACTCAGAAAAAGTTTTGAGTGCTTTGATTTTAATACAATGCATGCACAAACGGAATTTTTTATTTATATAAATATGAGGCACATATGATAAATGTTTATACAGCTAATACAGCACTCGCTTAGCACCACAGTGAGCAAGCATTCTGATAATCCTTCTCTAAACTTGATTAATCATGGCAGGGAGAACCTGAGGGAAGGGAGAAGCATTGGATGAAGCTATTTCTGTCTCCTTGTCAGACTCACGATCGGTGCCGAGAAGTTTGCACCTTGTGTAGCTGCTTGCTAAATCTCTGCTGCCTGAGAGGCAGGAGCTGCAACAGGAGAAAGGAGGGGGGGTTGTAACTGCTTGCTAAATCTCTGCTGCCTGAGAGGCAGGAGCTGCAACAGGAGAAAGGAGGGGGTGAAGAAGCTGTACATATTGCTGAGAGGACAGAAGAAGGTTTAGGAGTGACAAGGGGAAAAATAGGTGAGGAAGGAGGAGAGGGGGAAGAAGCCTGCAAAAGAATCCAACAGTAAGAGAATGAAAAATGACAGCTGAATCAGATACACAAGGGTTAACCACATTCTCCTGGTGAGGATCGGTATACTTATACTGCAGCTGAATACAGGTGGTGAAGCTTCCCTGAAGTGTTTTGCACACATGGGGACTCAGTGAGACTTCTCCATCCTGACAAAAAATAACTGGTAAGTGAGATCATTGTTAAAATGAAACATGCTTACAAAGTGTCCTGTTAAGCCAGGCAACTGATATTGCCTGCTACCAATGGGAGCTAGTCTGGACCAAGCCTAACTCCTATTATGCACTCTATTAGATTAACCCTTAAGTGGCTACAGTCCCACTAGTTTCTTTCACTAACATTCTTTTGCTACGAGGTTGTATAGTAGATAAGAAAATCTCTAGCAAGGCTCACCCAGCCCTCTACTGCACTGAGGAGTTCTAGCAGCACATACGATTCTTGCTTAGAAACCACAAAATAATAATTTGATCCTTCCCTATATCAGAGACCACTCCCAGCCATAGAGCTATGACTTTCATAGGCTGTAGAGATTTAAGGGCCACCCAGAACTCCTCCTTACAGTTTCCACCCATTCTCTTGCTTTGCTCAGATTGTTTCCAAGCTACAGAGCTGGACAGGGAGAGCTCACGCAGCTCTGACAGTGCTCTTACAAATTCACAGTCACATATGCCCCAAGGGTCTTTTGGAAGACCAGACACTTTGAATCAAAGGACTTCCTTCACCTTTCCAAAGCAATCAGCCCTCCCACGTGACTGGAACTCTCCTTGGTGCTGAAACCTGCAGCATTGACCTGTTGTACTGAAGCTTAAAAACTTAACTTGGATGTAATCAGGAGAGGAGCGGGATATTATGTGATGGCATTTAGATGTTCTGCCAGCGAAAGATACCGGGATGTGTGTTGTGCTGCTCATGGTGCAGTGGAGATATGAAGGCTTGGATTCACACATGAATGTCTCTTTCATTCAGTCAGGGCTGAGTAGGAAGATAAGGGATGCTGATCTCCCACAAAGAGAGTTGTTGGCCTCCGGAGATGTTTCTGATCGGCCTTTTGATTGCATTGCGGGAATCCTTGGGAGCACCAACCCCTACAGCTGAGGATATAAACCGGGGAGTTGTAAGTGGCAGTTGCTCAACAAAATACCATACACATGTCACTGTATAGAGAGATATGGAATATTAAGTTCAAGGTTTTTGTGTCTGGAATATCTAACCCCTCTAATGCACATGGAGAAATTATTTAATACATTTCTGCTTTTTGTATTTTGAAATATATGGATCATGTACCTCATTTTGATGGTTGAGGGGTGGTAATTGGTTAATTGAAAACTGATTAGTTTGCAGCATGGATTAATAAAACAATATAGTCTTTATAGTTTGTGGAAGGAAATTTGTATTTGATCATTTTCCCTGGTTACAAAACTCATGTGTGAGCCAGGTGCGGCTGATAGTGTTTGAGAAAAACTTACTGTCTAAACAGTCTTTCATCCAAAATCTTACACTTGTAGTGGATGAGGTTTCATGATAAATAAAGCTTTCTATGCCACTTATTGTAATGAGTACTTGGAACACAAATTCCATTAACTAACAGAAATGAAACAGCATCATCCATAACAGACATTATATATTCAGTTTCATTTATATGAAGTAGTGCTGCAGATGTTTTAATGGAAGCTACAGAATTTACACACAACATAAGTGATACTTATTCCATAATACAGTAGGTGAAATGACAGGTAGATGTTATAAACGATAAGCAGGTATCAGAGGGATAAGGCGAGCTCCATTTTGGAAGCTGTTTGGGGGCTGTTGTGGGTGTGTGTCTAGAAGGATTAACCTTCTTGCCTGTCTAAAATACCAAAATATGTTTCACTAAATGACTTTAATAGCTTTTCCTGTAACTATATACATATAGACTTAATCATTAGGTATCACAACACAAATATTATACTAAACCAGTCAATAATATAATGCATAATTACAGTTATTTAGGATAAACTCATACAAGCGAAAAAACATTATTACATGCTATCATTAAATAAATTTGTTAAATTATGCTAAATTTGCATTGTAGTAATTTTCTGTTTAATTTAAAATTAAAAGTACAATATATACTGCAGTTTCTTATAGATGACATTGAGTTGAATAAACCAACTTTTGTTTTTGTTTGCTAAGATTGCAGGGGCTTGTCCCCTGTTAAACAATTAAGCTTTAGGAATTATCCATATCAGTTACTGAGCTGATCTTGGTATCATTTTTGTACAGGCATTTTCTGCATGTTTCAGTTACATTGAAACTGCATTTTACCATTTCCATGTAAAACAATATTTTAAAATATCAATTGCTGCTTTCTTTGTATGCATTTTTTCCTAGTATCCATTTTAATAGTTTATTCACTGTATTTGCGTGAATGGAATGTTGACTGACTTTAACCCCTTGACTGACAAACAAATCCTACACAGTGCATTGCCTCTGTCGAGTACAGCTGAAGTGGTAAGGGAGCATTCTTTCCTCATTAACTTACTAATAACCATATTAAATATTCTAGAACTCCAGGGTATTAATTGCCCCTTCTTTCTTAAGCATTCAGTGAATCATGAGATTAGCCTCTAAGTCCTAAGATGCTGTGTCATACACAAACCCTGAGACACAGAGAATGTTATAATGCATCAGTGCCCAATACATTGCAGGGGCCACCAGGAGATGACTGGCACCTTTCCGCCTGATGTATGATTGCATTATACAAGACCATGATATAGACTCCCAGGCTTCAAGTTTTTTTTTTATTGGAAAATGATTGGCAGATGCCCATTCATCCCTAGCTTCTATGGCCAACCTTCTCTTGTTGGCAGTTCTACAAGTGATACTTATGTAATAAATATCCTGGAGCCCCCAGAGTCAATAGCATCAAATAGTTATGTCAGGTTAAAATGTCAGAGTTTTTTTCTTATTATTTATTAAAGGGACATGAAACCCATTTTTTTCCGTTCATGAAATAGAAAGAGCATGCAATTTTAAACAACTTTCTAATATACTCCTATTATCTAATTTGTTTTATTCTCTTGATATTCTTTGCTGAAAATCATATCTAGATAGGCTCAGTAGCTGCTGATTGGTTGCTGCACTTAGAAGCCTGATGTGATTGGCTCACCCATGTGCATTGCTTTTTCTTCAACTAAGGATATCTAAAATATGAAGCAAAATAAATAATAGAAGTAAATTGTATTGTTTAAATTTGCATTCTCTTTCTGAATCATGAAAGAAAATTTTTGGGTTTAGTGTCCCTTTAAGGATTAGTTCTGCAACACATTCATCTCAGCAAGATTTATGGTGGCAGAGGGTGGAGGTCACTTGGGTGAAAGCTTTATCAGAATGGGGTTAATTAGTTAAGCGTGCTTTCCATTTACCCCACCTGCTGCCATAAAGTAGTGGTTCCTATGGTGCTTAGCTATACTTATAGCTACTGCATGTTAACTGAAGTAGTAATCTATGGCTTACATGGTTTGGTTGCAGAATTAACATTTTGACAGAAATACATTATCTATTTTAGTTTTACCACTGCAGATAATATAAACATTTTTGTTTCTGATTCCATTGAACCTCTTACATTATTATCTGCCTATGATGGCAATAAATAACAATACCATTTTGTGCTTTCTCAATTCCTTGTTAAAATATATATATATATAGAGAGAGAGAGAGAGAGAGAGAGAGAGGGGGAGAGAGAGAGAGAGAGAGAGAATATGAACATTTTTGTTTCTGATTCCATTGAACCTCTTACATTATTATCTACCTATGATGTCAATAAATAACAATACAATGTTGTGCTTTCTCAATTCTCAATTTCTCAATTTCTCAATTCTCTAGAGAGAGAGAACGAGAGAGAGAGAGAGAGAGAGAGAGAGAGACTCCTATAACTACTTCTATAGTCATACAACATATTATAATTGTATACACATATAATAATCATATTTTATTGTTAAAACAAATATACCAAGCATGTGCATGCTTCCTTCTGATATAAATATTGTAAAAACAAAAACAAAAAAAGGATATTTTTGTAATGCACATAATTAATATCCTGAGAGGTTGTGGGAGTGTAACATTAAAAACTCAGTTAAAATCAAATACCGTATACTACCTAAATTAAAGGGGTTTGGAAACCCCCAAAAATCTATTGTGATTCAGACAGAGCATGCAATTTTAAAAAAAGTTACCAATTTGCTTTGTTCTCATCTTATTCTATGTTGAAGAGATACCTAGGTGTCTACTCTGGAAAATTACAGGGCAGGAAATAGGGCTGCCATCTAGTGCTCTTGAAAANNTTGCAAAACTGCTGCAATCTAGTGCTTCATTCACGTGCACACTCCTGAGCTTATGTCCCTGCTTTTCAACAAAAGAACATTTGCTAAAATAAGTAAATTAGAAAGTTTGTTTTTAAGTTTTTTTTAAATTGCATGCTCTATCTGAATCATGAAAGAAAAAGTTTGGGTTTCATATCCCTTTAACAAAAGGGAGTGTATGTGCTCTGCCTACAGCAACATTTAGTATATCTGGGCCCATAATGCCCATAGGTGCAAAATAAATTGAACGAGCAAGGAAGAAGAAAAAAAAAAAAACACTGTGTTTAGGGCACATTTAGTTTTGCTGTTCACTAGACCTCTCAGTTAATGCATTGGGATCCAGTGCTCTACGTGACTCTGCCAAGTGAGGTATTAGTACACTACAGGTCACAGACGGGCTAGCATAGGGACTAAGTTAATATGGCATTGAAAAATGACAGAACTTAACCTGCCACATGCTGCTAAATACACCTGTCTATATACACCTTCTGCTAGTGGGAAAAAGGGCATCCAAGCCAATAAATTCTGTCTTTGTGGCACAGCATTATTATGCAGCTTATGTCAAACTCTATCAATACCATGTAGAGATTCCATGATTTGCCATTATATAACAGAGGGAACTTTATTTTCCAAACAAATTGTTTAAACAGATGAGACCTTGCTTTTATTAATCAAATTTTGTCACTGAAAATAGCTGCTTACAGTATCCAAAATATATATGGTACAGAAGCATTGAACTACCATATTAACACCCTTAACTGCCATTGGGAAAAGCAAAACCTAAAAATGGATTCATAATTACATTCTGGTATTTAGATTGAATGTTTTAATCTCTGCAATTCAAGAACTGTAATAATGACATTCTTAAATTGATATGAAACCCATTTTTTGATTCAGATAGAGCATGCAATTTTAAGCAACTTTCTAATTTACTCCTATTATCAATTTTTCTTCGTTCTCTTGGAATCTCTATTTGAAAAAGCAGGATTTTAAGCTTAAGAGCCAGCCCATTTTTGTTTCAGAACCTGGGTAGTGCTTGCTGATTGGTGCCTACATTTAGGGATAAGTGGGCATACAGACACAGTGGAATAACCTGAAAAAAAAACTATATAAAAGTACAAAATAAATCACATTGATACAGATAATCCATTGGTGAAATTAACAGCTGAATCTGTGATCCAATGTTCAGCAGCATTTTTTTTTTTAGATTTGGGCAGGTCATGAAAACTGTCAGGGAACTCCTCAGTTATGTCTTTTGTTTCAAAGCAAATTGTGTCTTGCCATCAGTGTAGGAATTGGCTGCTTTACTTTGAGACACTGAGAGAATGTTATGAGCAGCATGCACTTTATCCCATTCAGCTTCTCAATATGAAGCTCTTGTAGATGCCTGCCTCTGCAGTTTGCTTTTGTATGTTATGTTTGGCAGGACCTGAGACAAATCCAGGATCTTTATTTACACTATCCTGTATTCAGAGTAACAGCTGATGAGTTATTAATTGGCTTTATAACACATACAGATACAAATTCCATTAATCTGCTCTGAGACCAAAGGGACAAGCAAAGTATAGCACTACAAAGCTTTGATTTTACTAAAAGGATAACAGTGATATTATCATTAATACTAACAACCTACAAATAGCAAAGCAATAAAGAACATCGATTTTAATTAATTACAACTAAATGTGATGTTATATCATTTATACTTCACAAGTAGAGTCTTCTCAGATTTATTCATCACAAAAAAAGGAACTAATAGCTCAAGCCTCAGCTCATTCATTAATAAGGAGAATGGCAATAACAGCCATTCACCTCATCTCATTGAAATGTAAGTAAAATAGCAATCATGTATACCAAGGAAAATGGCAGTTTCCTCAACTCATTCATTACCAAGTAAAAAGCAGCCATTACATCTCATTCACTGACAGATAAAGACACACAACACAGTTGATTCAAATAAAAAGGCAGCAGCAGTTCATCCTCTATCAAATCGAAAAGGTACAATCTCAGCTTGTTGACTACCTAATGAATAAGCAGTTACCTCATATTATCTAGCGCCCAGGAAAAACTGTACCAAATAAACACATTAGCTCATTTACAACCAAGTAAATACTCACTGCCAAATAAAGAGCCAAGCACTTAAGCTTATTCACTACCAAGTATGAAACTTATGAACTCTGTTAATTCACTACCAAATCAAAAGCTCCTCAATTCTATGATAGTTCTTAGAATTTACCTTATATTCTGTATGTGCTAAATAGCTGGCAGAAAGCTTACATATCTGCCGTGGTGGATTGTCATTTTCCCCTTTCCCCTTGATCCTTTTTATTTTTTCCTTTAATATGTTTTTTGGGGGGAGGTTACCTTTTTTTTCTTCTTTCCCATTTAGCACCTGCCTAAACATGCCATTGCAGCTATGTGGTCATGTTTCTGATTAGATAGTCTGAGGAGCCTGGACAAAGAAATATTAGAAACATAGATTTTGAAGACAGGTAAGAACCATAGGCCCAATATTTCCTAAAAGTATAAACTTATATTTTAGTAAATATTGGGCACACTTGTTGGACTTATGGTTCGAATCTGCCATCAAAATCTATGTTTCTAATATTTCTTTGTCCAGGCACCTCTGATCATGTAATAAGAAACCCTAAGATTTACCAATCCTCTTATAAGTTTGGAGATACACTGGAAAAGCAATAAAGGGTCCATGGTAAGGACTACATGCTATTGGTACCTGTGCAGTACTATTAGGATTGGGGCTTGGTGGATGGTGGTATTCCATCATTCAAAAAGAGTCAGACCACTAGCTGCTCCATTCACTACTAAGCACCTCAGCTTATTTAATAGTAAGTAAAAAAAATAGTGAGCCCTGCCAATTTGCAGCTATTTTTAAATATGGATCAGAGTTTATTTGTAACACAGTAAATGCTATTTCATTCTGTATTTCAGCATTGTGTGCTTCGATCTATTGTGGAATTGCTAGGCATAATTTACTAGATATCATATCAAATTGCTTTTAGTGATAGCTGAAACTAAATGAGGCTGAGAAAGGGCGATGATGGAAATATTCCAGAAATGTTGCCAGATTGATCTGGGTGCTAGGATAAACACTGCTTGTTTTAGCAGTTCTCTCCATAAATCGAATACTGTAATATGAAAAGAAACAGCAGCATGTGACTCATAATGTCACAATATTCATTTCTTAGTCTAATGCAACTATTAGAACACAGTTTCATCTTAAGGCTATGCTACTGAATAGAAAACTTCAAAGACATGGCTTTTGGTTCAAGTCTATGCTTCCTAGAATTTGTACAGCACAATGCTTTGTCTATCATTTGTGTTTTGGAAATACAGTGCACAGAGCCAATATCAAGTGGCGCTATGAGGGTAATCATTAAAAACATTGTGTTGGCATAATATATCCAAAATGTGGATTAGAGTAGTGGTTTCCAACTACGGTCCTTTGGGCTCTTGAGTAGGCAAGGATTTAAATGTATCTCTGCATAAGGACAATCAAATGTTATGAGCCAATGATTAAGTGCTCAATTAGAGATGTTCTCCAATCCTGGCCTGTTAGGGCCCCTATGGACTGCTTTTTGGGAATTGATGAAAAAAGTAAACTGTTGACTTTAGGCCTTTAAACCGTGCATTACTGAAATTATATTCTATGAATTTGTCACACATTGAACTACTGTTAAATGTTTTAATTAGAAGCATTTTATGTATTTGTGTTAAGTTACTTTTAGTAAGATAAGATAACCTTACCTAAGCAATTAAAGTGCAAGCAAACTATTCATTACACCTATACTTTTTTATGAAAGGGACAAAAAAAAACTTTAATGATTTAAAT
>CAJPDP010040615.1:0-12806 GCA_905336975.1 Bombina variegata variegata
ATTGAGTCAAGGACCAGACTCTATCCAGTGCCTGAGCACTTTACATTTAATGGGTAGTGCGGTCACTTTTTGATTATTATACAATATTAAACAATGTCGAAAAGGCCAGAATATATTTGAATAACAGACAAGAGGGGGAGAAAGCTACTAGGTGAAGCCCAATTATAAATGGGTAAATAGTTAAGCAATGACAGAAGAGATGGTGAATAGAATGTATGTTCAATATAATATCATAGTTTTACAGGTCATTCGTTATTATGAAGATAAAAATTATGTATGCATATATCACACTGTTTGTTCAGTTGCTCAATATCATATCACATCCTCACATATCATGTGCTGGTATGAAGATGGAAAAATATGCTGCAGTAGATAAGGGTGGCCCCCATACGGGGGAATATTTGTTGTCTTTAAGTGTAATTTTTATTTATTTATTTTTTCCTTTCTCTGATGGGTGGATGCCTAACACTAGCATAAAATGAAGGAACACGTTAACTTGGTTTCTTGGAATGTTGGGGGAATTTCTTCCCCAATAAAGAGGAAGAACATTTTGAAATGTATTAAGAAACATAAGGCAGATATTGCCATGCTTCAAGAAACCCACCTAAGGTAGCAGCAAATTAATGGGTTGGGTGGTTGAAGTAATTGCAACACCATGGCACGACAGGAAAAAGGGTGTTGCAATTCTCTTCAATAAACATTTGGAATTTAAGATTGTAACAAGAGATTTGGATGAGGAAGGGAGGCATATGATTTTACAAGTAGAAATAGAGGGGAAACTATTGAGCCTCTGTAATATTTATGGGCCTAAAACTTTAGATAGAGACTTTTAAAAAAAAATACAGATCAAACTAACAAATTTGGGACCAGAGAATATTATCCTGGTGGGAGATTTGAACATGGTTATGCACCCAACATTAGACCAATTAAGACCGTCTCTCAATAATAAAAGTAGACAAGAAGCAAAGGTACTCAAAGGTTTTTGCAGGTTTTTAAGATTGAAAGATATATGAAGAATCCAAAAGCCAGATGCAAGAATTTTCTCATGTGTATCCCTAAGTCATAAAACTATGTCAAGAATAGATGTATTCTTGGTTTCGGAAAATCGTATGAGAATGGAGATGCTAACAGATATAAAAGACATAATTTTATCTGACCATGCTATCCTATCTCTTAAGATACAGATCAAAAAGGCTAACATGAATAATGCAGCAACATTTTTCTTCCCTAATTATTTAGTTTCAAATACCCAATTTAAAGCATGGTTAAAACAGAAGTGGAGTGATTTTTACTTTGATAATCAGGAGCACAAAGAGAGATATGAATTACGGTACTATGGGAGACCTTTAAAGCAGTAATTAGAGGTGAGATAAAATCATATTTAATAGGGAAAAATGGGAATCTCAAAGAAAAGAACTTTTATTATCCAGTCAGGTTAGAAATTGCTTTCTTAGTGATCCATCAAATAGACTGTGGGAAAAGTATATCAGGGCAAAAAAGAAAAGATAATTTTTTTTACCCAAAAAATGAGACAAGAGCAAATAAGAACTAGAGCATTTTATTATAGGTATAGCGGTAAAGCTGGAAAATTACTGGCTAACGTAGTTAAACTTAAAAGGAAAAGACAATGTATAGAAGCAATTAAAGTTGGGAAGGAAAGGTATGTAAATAATAAGGAGATAAGCAAACAAATACTGGAATTTTACCAAAAAATATATACAGAAAGCATACTATGCCAGGAAACGAAAACACAATTTTGGGAGAAGATTAGGTTACCTAAACAAGATAAGGATAACCTAGAGGTACTAAATAGCCCTTTAACTATAGATGAGATTAAAAAAGCAATTAAGCTTACATCAGCAAACAAAGCGCCTGGCCCAGATCAGCTACCAATAGAACTCTATAAAATGTTGGGGGAAGAAATAAGTCCAACGTTGGAAGGTCTATTTAATGCAATTTATATACAAGGAGAGTTACAATCTAAGTATTTCACGGCGTCAACAATATCTTTAATTTTAAAAAAGTATAAGGACCCAGAAGATTTAAATGTGTATAGACCCATTTCATTATTAAATAATGACTACAAATTTTTTTTGAGTATTATTGCACAAAGATTAAAAGGAATGATGGCCCCATTGGTACATAAGGATCAAGTGGGCTTTATGCCAGGTAGAAATTCAACCACTAACTTAAGGAAATTGCAATTGATCATTGAATATTATTGGTCCCAAATAAATAGAAAAGGAATTATACCTAAGACTGATATGGCCGTGACAACAATCGATGCAGAAAAAGTGTTTGACATGATAACATGGGACCATCTGTTCACGGCAATAGATAAATTTGGGCTTATTGGAAATTTCCTTAAAATCATACAATTGATATATAAAAAACCTTTGGCAAATATTGTAGTCAATGGGTGCAACACAGCTAGTTTCCTCCTCCAGAAAGGGACAAGACAAGGTTGCCGCTATCTCCATATTTGTTTAATTTAGCGATTGAACCGTTGGCATTATATATTAGAAAGGAAGTGGAAGGTATTTGGTTGGGAAAGAGGAAAATTACGTTGCTACTGTATGCAGATGATCTTTTAGTTTTTGTGAGGGACACTAAGAAAATATGCCAACCCTAATACAAGCTTTAGAAAAATTTAGTACATTCTCAGGATACTTCAATAAATCAAAAGTTTTCTCGATTTATAAGAACAGAGATAGCTATAGGGACTGTCCTTTTAAAGAAACTAAAGAGGAGATTAATTACTAGAATTATTAGGTATTAGGCTGTATAGAGACCCCAGCAAATGGTACTCGGCAAACTATAACCATACATTTTGCAATTGTTTTTAATGATTTGTAAAGTTCGACGAAATTTCCCTTAACGCTATCTGGAAAAATCAATTTACTATATGTATTACAAAATGTATCTGTGTTTATCAAATGGAAAGATCTCCAGATTTTGAATAAAAAATGTGTGAGGTTTTTATGGGGACAAAAACGGAGGGCATTGGCATATAAAAAATGGCATATTACAGAAAAGGAGGATTGTCCTTTCCTGATAAAGAATGATATAATATAGTCTGCATGTGGAAAATTGCCATGGATTGGTTAACAGAGACAGACCATTACTCTATCTCTTGCCTGGAAGAACAATTAGTCAGACTTTATGCGCTTAAGGATTTATTGCATTGTAAGGAGAATCTCCCGACAGAAGTTAAAAATGTGTCTTCTATCAAGAATATAATATATGCATGGCATAAAATTGTTAAAATATCACAAGCTAATCAAAGATGGTCCAAATATCTTACAATAACAGGTAATCCGAATTTTGAACCGGCATTAGGCTCAAGAGTTTTCCAAAGATGGAAGTTGCAAGGACTCATTTATGTACAACAATTAAAAGAAAAAAGAATCTAGAAGGTGTAAAACTTTTCAAGGGCTTAATAACGAATTTATGCTACCAGATAAAGAATTTTTTACATATTTGCAGGTGCATCACCTTTATATTAACATGGTTGTAGAGAATTTGGAAGATAGCTCATAGAAACTTTTAGGACCAGTCTTGAATATCTATAAAGTGCGGAATCACTCCATGTCTGTATTATGCAAAGCACTTTAAACCTTGCAGGGTAAAGAGAATATAGATAAAATTGCAGCCAACTGGCAACAATCAGTAGAGAAAATGCAAAAAAAAGTCTACAGCTTACAGACCAAGCAACCCTGTCAATTGCGTGGAGAGAATCCCACTTAAAAATTGTAAACAGAATGTACATTACTCATGCAGTAAAAGCAAAATGGGATAAGTCGTTAAATAAAAAGTGTCTTAAATGTTGTTTGGTAGCAGTAGATTTACAACACTGTCTATGGAGTTTCCCCAAAATACAAAAATTTTGGAAAAAGTTTAACTGTTGGCTAAATAAAATAAATACAAAAGAAATCAGAATGACAGAGGATCATATTCTTTTTCTGTTTGTTCTGGTTGGTTTATAAACTATGCGCTGTGTAGGGTAAAACTCTTGAGTCTAAAATGAAGTAATCTCTAAACTTCAAAGAATGAAAATATTTATGGCAGAGTTTGACTCGTGAGCGCTTCTAGCTTAATACCCGATAAGGAAGGATTTATAATAATAATATCATGCAACAAAATTGTAAAAAAATTTTTTTAAATGATTTATTATATATAAAAAACTGAGACATATAAAATGATGCTGTTTAACAGTTCAAAATAAAGGGCAAATGTTTAAGTAAATATTCAAAATTTCTAAAATATAGCAATCCTGAAAGTAATTGGTTGGCCTACCATTAAAAAGAGATCCAGCTGGGTTTTGGATATAACTTATTACGTTAGTGTTGGTCTTTTAGCTCATAGGCTAATGTTCATAGGCTAATGTAATGATAAGTAAAGAGTTGTATGCAAAGAAATAATGAAAAGTTTTTTTTATATAAAATTAGTATGCAAACTCAAAGGTGAGTGTGAGATAGTTTCCAAAATGTTTCAAAATAGTTGCACTTGTGTGGAGAATATTAAACAGTTACAATAAAACAGTGTAAACCAATAAATACTTATTTGCAATTTGATACAGATACAGTTATCGCTATAAAGGAGCAGTTTTTTTCTTTTCTAAAAGGGTTTACAGAGGCGCCTTTTGAAGTTCCTGTAGAAGTTCAATGTAGTCTGGTCTTGTTAGCCATATTGTTCATAATTAACAGTTTAATCTGACCTTAGTGGGTACGTTGGTCTACCGGTAGACGCGCTGGTAATACTCCTTACGTGTGTGTTCAGGAAAGGAAATGTAGATTGTGGGCCTTCTTTTTGCAATATTCTCTTGCTGTGATGGCCGGTTATGTTAGTTACCTTATAGTTCAGGTTTCACTGGCAGATGTATATCGTCCTTTGATGATTTTGTTAGTGAATGCACTCGGTGGTTGGGGTATTTATTCCTTCCCAAATGTTTTCTCACGGCGTTTGTCTCAGCCCAAATCATGCGCCTATTTCACAGGCTTACCGTGATTGGCTTCATCCGCTGTGAATGTGATTCCCCGCTGTTAGTTGTATCTTCAAACTGTGTAATTCCTGAGTAGTGTTGATGTCTGATCACATTCGATAAGCCACTTGCGGTGTAGATCCTTGCAGGGGCTTTTGCTGGTGTTTTTGAGGTTTGCGGCAAATAGGTTTGAGATGGTCCAATCCCTATGGACATAGAATCAGGTGTATACCGAGTATACAGGTGTAGCAAAGCAACGCGTTTCGGCTAAGAATTGTAGCCTTTTTCAAGCATATCCTACACCTTTTGAAGCGGAGTCCTTTTAAACCATATCCTGCTGTTTGATTGGTTGTTGTTCCTTTTCATTCTATTGGTTGGCGTCACTGTTTCCTTTCAGCTGATTTCTTGTATATTTGCAATGTATTTGATTCACTATTAGTGATGTCACGAACTGTTTGCCGGAGAACAGTTCCCGGCGAACATAGCTTGTTCGCATTCGCCGCTACGGGCGAACATATGCAATGTTCGATCTGCCCCCTATGTGTCATCATTGAGAAAACTTACCCAGAGTCCAGTTCCAACCTGTCTCACTCGTCAGTTCGCGGAGGAGGTGTCTACTTTGCAGATATGCAAAAAATTCCTTATTATTGATTTGAAACTCTGTTTTTAGTTCATCAAAAGATTTGACACATTTTCTTTCTGAGTCCCAAAGTTGTATCAGTCTGTTCAGGCCTAGATTGTGCCATTTTTTGAATATTGCAGAATTTAGGCCTGCAGGAAATTTCAGGTTTCCCCTTAATGGGAGATACTGAGAAACTTTGCCATTTATGGATAGTGAGCTACTCACTCTCCACCAGGCCTTCAATGGATTAAAGATAGATTTAAGTCGTTTGATTTCACCTGGTAGCTCTTTAGGTGGGCAATGAATTAAGGCTAACGGTAGATAAGGATTACATACATCTTCCTCTAGAGAATTGTTTGCAACGTAGTCGCTATGTGAGATCCAGTCAGCCACAACTCGGGCCAAAAAAACATAGTTGTACGAGCGAAGGTCTGGTAATGCCAGACCACCGCTATCTTTTGGAAGAGATAGTTTGCTTAGGGATATTCTAGGTCTTTTCTCCTGCCAGAGGAATCTGCTAAGTGTGCTATTAAGACAGCGGACATCTCTCTCCAACATAATTAAAGGAATGTTCTGTAATATATATAGGAGTTTTGGGAGCAGGATCATTTTAAATAGGGCAATCCGGCCAGAGATAGATAATGGCAGGGATTGCCAGCTTTTAAGTTTCTCCTTGATATTTGCTAAAATTGGAGAGAAATTAAGGTTATACAGCTCCCCTGGTGTAGTAGGAATGAAGATACTTAGATATTTGAGAGAGTTTCTAGCCACAGAGAAAGGAATAGCAAGGGGAGAATTATTGTTGTGTCTGAGCCATAGCAATTCTGATTTTGCTTCATTTATCTTATAGCCCGAGAAGGACCCAAATCTGGCAGTGATATCTAATAATTTAGGGATGCTGGTTTTAGTGTCTGAGAGATATAAGAGTAAATCGTCAGCATAAAGAGCGATTTTTATAACCTGGTTACCTAGCTTGATTCCTGATAGCTGTTGTCTGACCATAATTGCTAAAGGTTCAATTGAGATGTCGAAGAGTAGGGGGGATAAGGGGCACCCCTGACGGGTTCCCCTCCCGAGGGTTATCTGTGATGAAAGAGTTTGATTAACCATCAAGCTTGTACGTGGTTCTTTATACAGATTAGTAATAAAATTAAGGAACTGGTCCCTAAAACCAAAGTTAACCAGAGAGGTAAAGAGATGATCAAAATGTATTGAATCGAATGCTTTCTCTGCATCTATTGAGACAATAGCCAGATCCGATTCAGTCTCATCTCCCCCACCCTCCGACATCTGCATAGTCTTGAAATATTCTGCAATTACCAAGGCCTCTCTGATTTTTGCTGAGGAATTTCGACCATAGAGAAACCCAGCCTGGTCCGGATGAATAACATTGGCTAGTGGTGTCTGAAGGCGCCTGGCAATAACCGAGCATAGGATTTTATAATCTCCGTTCAGGAGAGCTATAGGCCTGTAAGATTCCTTAAGGGTGGGGTCTTTCCCACCCTTTAGGATTAGAATAGTGTTTGAAGCAGAGAAAGAGGCAGCCACTGGATCACCTTTAACATACATACTATTGTATACGTTTTTAAGGTAGGGAGTGACCTCCGAGCTCATGATTTTATAGAACTCGTTCGGAAGACCATCTGGTCCTGGTGCTTTATTAGTAGCGAGATCAGTGATGTTTTTTTTTATCTCTGCTTCAGTAATTGGGGCGTTAAGAATTTCAACCATCTCGGCTGAGATTTTAGGACAGGAGATTTTACTCCAGAATTGCGACGCTTGAGTAAGGTTTGAACTCCTATAGGAGTACAAGTCCTGATAATATCTAACAAATGTATCTGCAATCTCGTCCGGTTTGTCAAGATGGGTACCATCATGTTGGATGCTCTCAATGTAGGATGACTTTTTCTCCCTTTTAACCAGGTTCGCCAGCAATTTGCCGGATTTATTTCCAAATCTATAAATCCTGGCTTGAAGCCTTAGGTCCCTCTGCGTTTCCTGAAAGACCGCAAATGCATCCTTGGCATTTTTAGCCCGGATATATTTTTGCCCAATTTGTGGAAGATTTTTCCAACAAGTAAGAGTTATACGAGTTAACTAATGAATTAGTGATTTCTTTCTCTCTTATTCTTATTTTTCTAGATCTTGCAAAGCTATAGGCTATGATTTCACCCCTAAGCACTGCCTTTGCGGCTTCCCAGAAGACCAAAGGAGAGCCTATGTGGGCCTGATTGTTTTTAAGATAATCAGTAAATTTGAGTTTAAGCCAATTTTTGAATTTCAGGTCAGTCACAAGGAATGAGGGGAAATTAAAGCATGTTGATCTATTTTCAAAGTGATTGAGCTGGAACTCCAGTGAGACTGGGCCATGGTCTGAAAGAAAAATTGGCAGTATGCCTGCTTTTACTTCTGACATGTTTAGCTTGTCATTGATGAGAAATAGATCGATTCTAGAGAGAGTTTTATGAGCCCTAGATAGACAGGTATAATCCCTAGCGTCGGGATTTTGAAGCCTCCAGACATCTTTTATTGCGAGATTCTGCATGATTGACTTTATTAGCTTAACTTCTAAGTTGTCCCTTTTTTGTTTAAGCGGTTTGTTAGAATTTCTAAGTCTGTCCAGTGGACAGTGTGGAGACATATTGAAGTTGCCACCAAGGACCAGATGGCCCTCATGTATAAGAAGGATTTTGGCCTGGATCCTAGACCAGAAAGCTGGGTCCAACTTATTGGGA
The DNA here is from genome assembly GCA_905336975.1 of Bombina variegata variegata. NCBI lineage: Eukaryota > Metazoa > Chordata > Amphibia > Anura > Bombinatoridae > Bombina > Bombina variegata. The sequence goes on from CAJPDP010040615.1 coordinate 8,339, forward strand.
GCGTAAATATTACACATGGTAAAGATTGTTTTGCAAATTTTTACTTTTATTATCACAAATTTTCCATCCTACTTCTCTGTGAATAACCTCTAAGTTAATTTTTTCCCTATCAGAATGGCTACCCCTCTCCTCCTTCCAACCCCCGGGGAAAAAAAAAATTCTTTCACCCATGAGGATCTAAGCTTCAGGGACTCCTCTGGTGTCAAGTGCGTTTCTTGTAGAAATGCTATGTCAGTCCCAAGTTTCCTCAAGTGTGTGAGGATTGCTTTCCTTTTGATGGGGGTGGAAATCCCGCCCACATTCCAGGAGATTAGTTTAAAGTTTGCCATTTAAGATTGAATCAGGTAATGTAGTGTGGCCCATGCGCGAGGGGAGGAAGGAGGGAGAGGAAAGGGAGGGGACAAACAAAAAAAGGGGGGGAAGGGAGAGGAAGAAAAAGAAAAAAAAGGAGAATAGAAAACCCCAACTGGGCACGCCCCTCTGGACCAGCATGATTTATGCTCATGATAGCCAAGAGAGAGAAGGAGAAGAGAAGAACCAAAAAGAGGAAAAGAGCAAAGGACAGTACAGTAATGGTCTATTTTTGGCCTGACAATTGTGTTCCTGTAGTGTTAGAACCTTTCAAGTGTTGTTCTACCTCCTGTGTAGTGTTAAAAATGTAAACGTTCTCACCCTCTGTAATTTTAAGTTTTGCGGGGTAAATGATGGTGGCTTTATAGCCCTGTTGGATTAATTTGGTACAGATGGGGGCTAATGCCCTCCTTTTAGATGTTGTTTCAACTGAAAAATCCTGGAACAGGAGAATTTTGGATTCTCCAAGTGTAATGGGTTGGTTCTTTCGGTAGAATTGCAACAATGTGACTTTGTCTTGGAAGTTTAAAAGTTTTGCAATTACCGGTCTGGGTCTGTGATTGCCTTTGTTGTCCACCCAGGGTCTGCCTAGTCTATGTGCCCTTTCCACTATGATCTGGGGATGACCAGATGGGATTTTAAGAAGTTGGAGTAACAGCTCAGAGATAAAAGAATTTAAATCCTCATAGTTCTTATCCTCTGGAACCCCTATTAACCGAATGTTATTCCTGCGGGCACGATTTTCAAGATCTTCAAGTTTAGCTTGTATTGTGGTGATAGAGAGATTGGTGGATTCTAAATTGGCGCTATGGAGAGTAGTGAGGTTTTCCAGATCTGACACCCTTTGTTCAGCTTCATTAATTCTATTGGCAAACTGTCTGACTTCTTGTGATAATAGTATAATGTCTTGTCTGATCTCTAGTTTAAGTGCATCAAAGTTGGGAGCCAAAGCTTCCGAGATTTTAGTGACTAAGATTTGCATGTTGAATGTGTCAGTCGTTGAGGGTGCAGTGACAGGTATTACTTGTGGTTCAGATAGAGCATCTGAGGTATTCTTTGCTCTTCTATCTCTCTGCCTTGCGGCCATGACTGGCGAGGGAGTCTTAGAGTGAGAGTGAAAAAATGTATCCATGTGCCAAATCAAAAAAGGGGGGATGGAGCCTACATATACTGGGGAGAGAATCCTCCCTGTGCAAGAAAAAACAACCAAAAAAAAAAAAAAGGGAAGGGAAGGGGGGACAAGGGAGAGTGAGGTACGGGAGTGGAGGAGTCTAATTGTGAGGTAAGGTGCAGGATCGCGGGTTGTGCCAATTATTACCCTGGTTAATAAAGGAAAGACAAGAGAGACGACCAAAAACCAAGGAGTGAATTAAGGTTCGCTCGCCAAGTCACGCGCAAGATTCAGAATACTTTAAGAAAGGGTCGCTAAACTGTGCCCAGTGATTACTCTGTGATGTTACCTGAAGGCTTATAGCTGTTAATTAAAAAGATAGGCTCAGACCCGGGGTAGTTTTACTATGAAGTAATAAAGATAATGAAATCAGGTCAATTTTATGAAGTGTGTCCCCAACTCTTGTTATTAGGGGGGAGAATCTGGGGGAGTATTAGTATTAGTACTAGAGAATATTAGGGGGTCAAATAGGTAGAACTCAGATCAAGTTTTTTTGTGTAGGGGCGTCCCTCAGCTGACCTAGCACCTTTCAACCAGGTTATCCTTGCAGGGCTATATATAGAGCTCTACTTGATCCTCTACTTGATCTATACATGCAATATATTGTATATAGTAGTGTCGTATGGTATTTTAGTCTGACTTCAATTTCTAGAAGACTCAGTATATCCAGGGGGGTGACCTTCAATATACAGGCTGTAGATAGTCTGAGTGTTTTTAACTCGGGTCTCGATGAGCCTATATAGGTTTATCTAAAAAAAGTGCACATGTAAGCAATGAATCATTAAATCTTTACACCCACAAAACCACTTTCTTCCTTTTGAGTGCCACACAGCCCTGAGGATTGCTTGTGGCGAGAGCTGAGTGCTCCTAGGTTTAGACTTAGTGAGCTTTAAGACAAAGGGAGAAGGAGGTTTGTACAAAGGGTAGTGCACTATAAGAAGTACTAATTAAATCTCTGCAGCTATCCAGTAGCTAGTTCTTTAACTTTCAGGTGCCTAGAAATGTCATCGGAATCAGTTGTAGTACACTTAACTGACAGCTGTAGTTTGTTACTGCAGGAAAAGTTTGTTTTAATTTTATAGCATTTGAAGTTTAATTGGCACCCAGGCCTTGTGTTTAACAGACCAACATAGAGTTAACTAGGCCAAAGTTAGAGCGGCAAACGCTAATTGCTAAGTACAATTGTGATATAATTCTTAAATGACCCAGAAAGATGCAGATTTCTTATGGTACAGTCTAGATATTCCTGAATATATACTTAGTGTACCTAAACAAATAATTCTCATGAAGAAATATTGTATCAATCAATAGGTGATTAGAACTTATAACTGTATGTAACACATTTAAGGGGAGAAAAAAAAAAATGTCAGCCAAGGATATCCTTGTAATAAATTGTACGGCTATTTTTCCTAGATATAAACTTAGTGGGTTTTGAAAAATAAAAATAAATAAATCTGTGCAGGGAATAGTGTAGTATAAGCAGTGCTAATTCAATAAGCAATTATCTAACTTTCAGGTGCCTTAGGGTGCTACCAGAGATAACAATGGTACACTTAGCTGCCAGCTGCAGTTTGGTAGGTGCAAGAAAAGTTACTTTAACTTTCTAGTGTTTAAAATTTAAATGACACCAAGACCTTGTATATAGCAAACCCACATTCAGTGATCTAAGGCATGAATCAGGGCACCAAACACTGGTTACTTAGGTAACCTAGAATAGTGCAGGTTTCTTGTAATGCAGTCTGTGTGGTTCTAAATATAGACTCAGTGCACTTGAGCAAATAGTGCACACGGTAGTTTGTTATATAAAAAGGTAATTACATTCCCGTAACTAGATGCAGCATATTTAATCAAATGAAAACAGTTTATCAGCCAAGGATGTCCTCACAATTAGTTATACAACTATTTTCCCCCTCTTTTGAATAGTCTTGAATCAGTATGTGGTTTCAGGGGTTTTATGCCGCACTATGCTAGCAAGTAAGAAAGCTTTTCCAGCAAACCCATGCAGTAGCATAAATTATGTCCCATAATCTTCTAGAGTCTCTTACTCGGTAGCCGTCCTTGGACAAGATGTATCCCACTTTAAACTCTGATAGCCCCCTCCGTATTTCTCCACTTCCCCCCTCTAGAGATTACCAGGTGGTGAAGCCACGAAGAATGCCAGAGACAGTACACTGTAGTAGAAACTCACCCCTTCGTATGTTATCCGCCGGTTCTGTTGCCAGCCTCTGTGTCCCTGGTATACAACTCAGCCCAGGGAGAGTCGTTTCTACCACTTCCTGTTCCGCTGTGCTGTGGGGCTTCCGTAGTCAGCTCCCCTCACGCATCATCGGTGGGAGGGGAGAAAGCAGCGCTGCACCGGACACCGTAGCCAGCCAGGGAAAAGCAACCCCAACACCGGAAACCTGCTCCAGGCCCAGGACCGGCTCCCTCCCGCGCAGCACCGGTGGGGGAGGGAGAGGGGGAGAGAAGGGGCCGGTCAGCGACACAGCAGGAGAAGCCGCAGGGCAACAACAGGTAGGATTAAAGTGGCACAGAAGATTCAAAGTTCATCTAGCGGGATCGATTAGAGTATAAAGGGGGGGAAAGGATTTACCTAGGCAAAGTAGCAAAGTTCCTCGGAGAGGGCGAGTGGAGACCCAGACCACAAAAAGAGACCAGCAGGATGAGATGGGGGTCCGTTTTAGGATGTAGGCAGCAAGTAATTGCTACCTGTATCGAAGGTCCAGATAGCTGGGGTTTTTAAAAAAGACAGTGGGGTGACAGGCCACTGGAAAGGTTTCCGGATCAGGTCTTCTTAACTGTTCTGGGGAAAGTAGCCCCCAAGCTAGGGGCAAAGCGTGAGGAATCCACTGCCAGCGTCTGTAGGACTGGAGCTGCAACCTGAGCCACACCTGCGTAGCACACCTGTGCAGCCACACCTGTGTAGCTCCACCTCCACCGGAAACC
>CAJPDP010040695.1:0-10285 GCA_905336975.1 Bombina variegata variegata
TAAGCATGTGCATTTGGATCATTCGTGATCATCCGAATGTGGAAGAAGTCAGCCGCTCGCAGCTTTCTGGTCATCGTAGCCAGATTTCTCCTTGTGAAAGTGCAAAGCACCAAGATCTGGATTTGCACAGAACTTAGAGTGTTGCACTTTCACAAGGAGAAATCCGGCTCCGACAAAAGTGTATTTCCCTGAGTGACCACCTTCTTCCACATTTAGATCAGCACAAATGATCTGAATGCACATGCCTTGAAAAGAACAACAACATTATTGGTATTAGTTGCATTCATCGGAAAAAATGACAAACTGAGTCGCCCTTTAATAAAACAATGAAAAAAATGAGAAATGACAAAACTATAAATTAGTTTCTCATTTGATTGTTTTGTTCACACCTTTCTTTCCATGCAGAGAAGCCACTGTCCCGTAACAATTAAGCAATGTACCTCTGAGTTGATTGGTCATTATGTCAGCCAAAAAGCATGTTAATTTCATTTTTCTTCAAGGCCAATCCAGACATCAGGGGAAGGCTCAAAATTATTACAAAGATACCTTTTTTGTCAGTTTTCCTCAACTTATATAGCAAAGAAGGTGAGGGTGCCCGGAGCTAGGTGTAAGAAACTAAAAAAAAAGAGCTCATATAGAATGTTAGATACATTATAAATGAGGTTAAAATGATTAATTTATTATGATTGATATATTCCCACATAGAAAAATAGACAATATATACTGAAGCGCTTCAGATTTCTTTGTTATATAATGATAATTTGAGAGTTGCATCAACTTTTTTTGTGAGGGAGCACTCAGTGTTTTTCTAGTTGGTACCTTAAGCCATCAATATAGACTCTTTTTTATATCAGTTTTCCTCAACTTCACAGTCCGGTCAGCTCAGTGGTGCCTGTGCTGCTAGTGAGTGCATTTTCTTTATAGACAGGAGTGGGGGGGGGGGGAGGAGGAAAGTTGTATGTTGGTTTAATTGTGTTTAAGAGTTCACAGAAGTGCTGTTGGAGTGGGGGTAAAACTTTTAGACTGCTTGGTGTATAGATTTGGTATCGGCACAAGACTCTGTTTAGTGCACTGCAGTTGTTTTTTTTTACTCTCTGCTTGGTGTTTACATCCTTTTTAGAACAGGCCGGCCACCGTAACTCTGTGCAGTGCATTGCAGCTACATTTTATTGTTTCAAGTTGTGTATAAAGTATAAAATATATCATTTTTTTACTTTAAAATGTTTTTTCAAGCAACTGTGATTACTGTTTTAGCAACCAACCATTGCAAACCAAAGCCAATGCTTGTAATGAATATTTGACAAATAATAAAGAGCGATAACAATGAGTGCCCCTGATAAAGTGCCTATAAGACAGGACATTCGTTGGACTTTTTTTCTGCGGTGTTTGCCTTGCACACTTTTGTATATTTTCTCTTACCTATTAAACACATTGTGACAAATATCCCCAACTTGCGACTGTTACTTTTCTTGGATTTACCAACCAACCATCACAGCACAAGCAGCACAGTCAACTCTGGCAAAGAGGGGCAAAGCAGCAGCAGGGCATCTGGTATGATTCCAGCTTTCTTGTTGTGGAAAGGTGTCACCACATTTTGATAGTGTAGGAGATAGATGCATGTACAGATGCAATTATGCAGAAAAGAGGGGAGCAAGGTGTTTTGACATCAGATGAGTTTGGGGTGAAAGAACAACTATGCATACTCTACAATACTACTTAGGCTAGAAAGTGGCACTAAGTTATAACTGAGCAGCAGACCAACTGACCCTACAACTTCCAAATTAGCTTCTACCACTGCCAGCAGTAGTGCCAACCAGAGCAGATGGAGCATGGATTAAGCTTCCATGTCTTACAGCAGTGCAAGGTCAGCATCTGTGCAGGGAAGTAGCCGTCAGACAGTGATGAATTTGGGGGATTCAGCTCAAATGGCATTTGGAAGCAGTTGGAGAATCCTATTTTTTGTAGTAGAAGATTAGCCCTTCAAAAAGCACATATACACTGTGGCCCAGAGTTGTCATCTTCAGCAGTTATAAAGCACAATCCCTCTACCATTCCTATCTGAAAGTGGTGAAAGATGACCTAGTAAAGGCAACATATATTGACACTAATGAGCTGCATCTTTCTCACAAAACTGTAATATCTCACTGTACCAACCGGGATTGCAGGGACGCAGTTGGTACATTGAAATATTATACTTTACTTTCAACTTGTTATATGAGCACACAGATGCTTGCAATATACTTGTGGTACAGATTTACCTCAATTTACAATATAAAGCTTGCACTAAAATACTGCTCCACTTGTAACTTAAGGTGTATCTATTTAACTTAATTAAGAAAATGTGCACCCTACATTTACCTACTAAATAATCCTTTTTTTCTCTCCTAATGTTCCTTATACTCACTTAAATATCATCTAAGAAATATTACCTCTTTTTACCACTTCTTATCTTTATACATTTGTAATTTCATTTATAAAATAACAAATAACGGCACCACTTAGATAATATAATAATATCAGAAAAATTATTTCAATGAATTGTGTCAAATATTGAAACACAAAAAGAATAATAATAACAGTGCAAGGGTATAGTATTGCACTAATTATGATACATGTAAACAATAAGAAATAGCTGTGATAATATATATAGATAAACATTATTTATGGTAAAGTTGTTTTCACGGGTGAGAAATAGGAGGAGTATGACAGTTGGTCACATGTATGTAAGGTGTGCGCATTTCAACCAATGAAGAGCCTTGTCAAGACCTATTTAAGGATATGACAACAAGTATGACGTATACTCCTTGAGAAAGGGCGGAGTCCCAAAACACGCGTTTTGTCATTGCTATACATCCCTTTCAAGTATCGGTCTGCTGCGGTTCCACTGGGACCAACAGGATAAATCGAATAATCACCTTACTAAACCCTTAGCAGTATTCTTTGGAACCTGCGGTATGAGAATCACGGAGAAATTCGGATGCTGGAGTTTTCTCAGCCGGACGTGATGTACTTTATGCACAGAACTGAGAGTGCCTCGCTACAGAACCGCAAGTGTTGGGCTGTACACCTAAGTGTTACATTGTTACAATAATTGATTATTCTGAGCCAATATTAAGCCAATACGCCGACAAGGGAGATTGAACTGTTATACTGAGCTAATATTGAGCTTACACGCTGACAAGAGGCGTTACATGTTACGCATGGTGTAAAACATTTAAACACTAATTAGGACGAATGCATATATACTCTGCTATAGGGTTAAGGTGAAATCCCAGGTTACTCTTGACTCAGCTTTATTTAACCCTTCTCATTAACTGGCTTTGTGACGGCTTACATATTACCTTCATTCTTGGGATTACAAATATTAACAGGGCACTGGAACACTTTTTTTTATCTTTTTAGACATTGCTACATAGGGATGGTAGCATATTTATGATTCCCCTAGAGATGCCTGGGGTGATATCTATTTTGTATGGTATGCATGGATGATTGGAGTGAGAGGAGTTTTTAGATACAAACTTTTTCATTGTCTTGTATTTGAATAAAACCTTTATAATTTTTCATAAATAATTGTTTCTAGTTTTCTGTGCTGGGTAATATTTTGTACATGTATGACAGTATTTTGGCGATACTATACCCTTGCACTGTTATTATTATTATTTTTGTGTGTCAATATTTGACACAATTCATTGAAATAATTTTTCTGATATTATTATTTTTATCTAAGTGGTGCCGTTATTTGTTATTTTATATTTTAATTGTTGGGCCTCCCTTTTAACGTGCACACTACTCTCTCATTTTTGAGAAATATGGCATTCCTTCAACCACAGGGTATTGAAGGTTCTAAACTCTTCGCTTACTCTGAATTTGATGCAGCTAGTATAGCCACTTTGTGCATAGGGAACAGAGATTTTTTGACACAAGAACATAGTAACATTGAACCTATTTCATTGGAACAAATAAACAGACAGAAAATTATGTATGAGCTACATTCAGTGACTCTAGCAGAGTATTATAGACAGAAAAGAATACCTAGAGGACTTAGGATCAATTTACATCCTACCCTATTTAGGGACAATAGTGAATATTGTGACAAATTTGAAGGTATCCTTAATAAGTGCTCATATGACAATCATTTTGACTATAGAATATATACAGAAATAATTACATAAATTACAGTCAGAAATAGATACATTAGAAGCATCCATGAGATCTTCTAAATCAGCATCTGATTTTAGAGTTATGAAGACTAAATTAGAGGATAAAATGGCAAATTTTAAGAAACAATTGGAAAGTAAAAAGTATAAAAAGTTTCAGAGGGATATTTCTGATTACCAAAACAACAAAGTATATAAATGGAAAACCCCAGATTTCATACCATTTAGAAGAGATAATAGGAGAACATCTAGAGCTAATGAATTACTAGGCGAATCATCCTCTGATAGTGATGCAAGTGATCAATCACAGACTTTTCCCTACAGAAGTCGTGGCACCAGAGTTACAAGAAGAAGAGGATGAGAAGAGGGGGGCGTAAACATAGGAAACCGGGGACAGTCAAATTATCGAATGACAACCAGACAGAACAGGAGATAGATCGAGATAGCCTAGTAGTGAATATCTCTGGTAAGGAATTTGATGATGCAACCCTTGACATTTTACAGAAAGGCTTATCCTTTATTCCTTCTACTCAACCAAATTTCTTTGAAATAGAATGTGATCTTTAAAGATTTTTCAGACAAATACGCCTGAAAAGTTTTTTTGTCAATAATCCTATACATATGGATAGTACAGGGATGGAAGAATCTCCCTTTCAATTTCATCTGAGAGGAATAAAATTTATGATTAATTTATACCCCATTATTCCGGTCTTTTACATTTTACCAAAAATACACAAGGATATGAAAAAAAACCCGGCCACCCAATAGTGGCAGGTACAGATTCAGTATTTCAGCCAATTGCTGTACTGGTTGATAGTCTGATAAGACCATTATTAGGGAGCATAGGATCATATCTTCAGGATACTACAGATTTCATCAATAAAATTTCTCGTGATTTTACCCCTTAACTCAATCCTGGTTACTATGGATATTTCCAATTTATACACTTCAATACCCCATGAATTGGGCATAGATGGTGTCTTTTACTACATTGATAAAGAAGGTTTATTCACACCCACAGAAAGGAGATTCATTAAGGATCTTAAAAAATTATCTTGTATGATAGTTATTTTATGTTCGAGGACACTTTCTGTGTCCAAGTAAAAGGCACAGCAATGGGCTAAAATGTTGCCCCTACTTATGCAAATGTTTTTGTAGGCCAATTGGAGGAGCTATATATCTATGAGGATGAAATGTTTAAGGATAATATAGCATGTTGGTACAGATACATAGATTATGTGTTCTGTGTATGTAGATATGCTGGAGAATTTTGTACTAACTCTAAAACTGATTATCTAAAATTCACCATGGAGAGTAGCATAACTAATATCAGCTTTCTGGATACCATGGTATATATTAAGGATGACAGATTACAATGTGATATCTTTACTAAAATTTCTGACCAAAATAATCTACTATCTTTTGATAGTTTCCATCCCCCTGCAACTATAAGAAGTTTACCATATAGCCAATTACTGAGAACAAAAAAGGATTGTATCAGATCCTCAGAAACTTCAATTTATGTTAGATGAAATGGCCAAAAAGTTCAGGACAAGAGGTTATCCAGAGGAGATTGTACAAGACAACTTGGACAGAGTAAATTAAATAGATAGACATAATCTTCATTGTCTTGTATTTGAAAAACCCTTTATATTTGAAAAACCCTTTATAATTTTTCATAAATAATTGTTTCTAGTTTTCTGTGCTGGGTAATATTTTGTATATTTGTAATTTCATGTTTCTTTTTGTTTGTTTAGCTAATCTATTTATTTTATCCATTTATATAGCTTATTGGTAATATTACTACAAATAATAATAATGATGATGCATTATTATTATTATTTAAACTATGTATTACAATTGTTATTACAGCTAGTGCTACTTCTATATTCATTTTATCTTGAACTTTTTAAGATAAGAAATTTGATTCTTTATGAAAATTATGTTTCACATAAAGCATTTTCTATGAGAAATCCATAATTAATGATTTAACATTTATTGCAAAGTGGTCATTAAATGCATCAAACTCATCTTCCAGTGATAAAAACAAAAAACAATCATTAAATAAAACCAGACATATTAATTGTGAAGGATGTGTACAATCTGCTAAAGGGTTGTTAAATCTGCACTGAATGTCTTTTGAAACTTTGGCTTTGAAATAAAATGCCTTTGATATATTGTAAAGGTTTGCTAACTTTTGATCATATAGCATTAAAGTCTTAACAAGAGGAAAACCCAGTTAATCAGAATTTTGTTGAAAATCTTATTGCAATCAGGATTTAAGGCCAGGGACCATTAACAGAAAAAAAAAAATATTTTTCCTTCAATGATCTGATCTGTTGTTCTTACATTTATATTCATTGGGGCTGATTTATCAAAGTCTGGAGGACATGATACACTGTAGCTTGTGCAATGCCGCCCCCTGCAGATTTGCGGCCAATCGACCACTAGCAGGGGGTGTCAATCAACCCGATCGTATTGGACTGGGCAGATTGATGTACGCAGCCTCAGAGGCAGCAGACCAGTTAAGGAGCAGCGGTCTTAAGACCGCTGCTTCATAACTGCTGTTTCCGGCAAGCCTGAAGGCTCACGTGGAAATAGGGGCATCAGGGGCCATTCGGCCCTTGATAAAATCGGCCCCATTGTCATGTTTTATCCTTTGTAATTGTGAACTATACTTTGTTCATTTATCTTGAATGTACTCTAGAACATGCAGATAATTAGCAAGAGTCTGCACCAGATGTCTCAGAGTTCTCCATTAATTTAGAAAAAAAAATCGGTTTACTGGTGATGCTATTGATTGGATTTACCACTATCTTAAATTTTCTGGGAAGAGAGAGGGGTGCAAGCATGATGTCAATTATAAGCAACATCAGCCACTTAATACTCATAAAAGTGGGTCTTGTTTAGAATCTTTTGGATGGAAAAGGAGCTTCTAACTTCCATATATGTATAGTACAGCATACTTTTACCTCATTATCTATTCATGCATAATTTAGATAAAGATATTATTTGCCTTTGATACATATTACAATAATATTTTATTTGTAGCTTTATTATTGAGCATAAGTATTCAGAGCTTTGGATTTTGTGTATAGCTCTTAACTGATCCAGGATTAACAAGTGTCATTTAGATAGAGGAATGCAGAGTTGTCTCTCACCTTAAAGGGACACTGTACTGTAAAATTAGTTTGCGCTTAATGTGTTCCAAATCACTTATTATACTTACTACAGAGTATTAAATGTATGGGAAATTGTTCCTTCATGTTTATCTTTTATTTGAAATAGCTGGTGTTGGTCATTCAACTTATCACCTATTGTTCTCAAGGATATGTCCATTTAAATTGGCTAGTCCAGCAGAAAGGTTTTCGTACACAGAGTCTAATAGTTAGGTATTGAAATGTTAATTAAGGTTTGTTTAATTAAAATAAGCAAAACCAGCAATTTCAGGCACAAAAATATTTCTCTCTTAACCACCCCCCACTGGTAGGTTAATTTACATTATATCATGTTTACATAGCTTTTCTACAGAGCATACAAACATTCTTATTCTCATCATAGGTGGCAGTTTCAGCAAGCAAAACAGCTATTTCAAATGACATAATAAAAGTAAAGGAGATGTTTGCAAAAAATGTAATACACTTGAGCAAGTAAAATGAATAAATGGGAACACATGTGGGGGAATTTCACAGTACAATGCCCCTTTTTGGTACCAATAGGAATCACTAAGCTGTCAGCAGTTATAAGGATGTCCAGTCTTATAAATCCATAGTAAGATCTTTAAAAATATAAAATTGTGATATTCTAGCAAACTTTACTTTGATGTAAATGTTGTATCAGCTTCTGAATAACTGGTGTGCTTTAAATGACCATAACTGGATAAAGTTTATTGTAATTAGTATTAATGTGTAATCACTTATGATAACTTGGAAAGCAAGGTGCAGTTGGATGAGGAAGATTTTTAATGGAACCAGTTTGAAAGATGTATTGTTATATGTATTGTTATGTTCTCCCTTTATAGATGACCAAGAAGTGCAACCAAAAACAGTACAATGTTTTACAGATAATAGACAAAATGTACCTGCTTCTCTACTTAGTATCAAAAAGACAAAATTACTTTTCAAAATTTTTATTCCTAAACTCTTATGGATCTGCCACTGATTTAAATAATTTAGGGCTAGATTACAAGTGGAGTGCTAAACTATTGTGCTCCCGCAAACAGGCAAATTTGCCCGTTTGCTGTAGCACAATAAATAACCAGCCATTACAAGTGGCTGGTTATTGCTACCTCTGGTTAATTTTCTAAAAGTGCCCTAAATGTCATCAAAATAGAGGGTATTATTCTTTTTTTATTTAAAAAAATCTAGCATTTTAAAAAAAATGCACTAGGCAGTTTTGGGGCTTTAAAGTTGGTGGGAGTGAGGTGTAAGAAAAAAAAAAAAAATAGCACTGGAAAGTGCCTTTACATTGCGGTCTATGGGGACTGTGTGTGTTAATATGTGTATATACACATATTAACACATTAATATATCTGTATGCAAGAATATACATATATACCTGTATTTACAATCTGCTGCCCATCGCTGCTCGACTCACCCCCTTCGCTGTACTAGTTCTCATGTCTTGTCTCACACATGAGAACAAGGCTCCCATGCAAATCTTGCCAGCAATGCGGAAAATTTGCGTGCGCTGGTACTACTAAGTTGAGTGCAAATATCGCTTTCGGGGAAGCAATATTTTGTGCTCAACTTGTAATCTAACCCTTAGGGGTCAATTAATCAAGCTCCGTATGGAGTTTGATGTCCCGTGTTTCCTGCGAGCCTTCAGACCTGCCGGAAACAGAATTTATGAAGCAGCGGTCTAAAGACCGCTGCTCCATAACCTGTCCGCCTGCTCTGAGGCTGTGGACAGAAATCAACCCAATCGAATACGATCGGGTTGATTGACACTGCTGGTGCAATGATAAATGCTGACGATGTGCAGCGGACATGATACACTACATCATATTTTTTCCCTCGCACATTAATAAATTTGACCCCTTAGTGTATAAAACTCAGAATACTATAGAGTAATAATGAAGGATTTTTCTTTTTCAGTTTAGATATAATAGTTCCTTTTATACGGTAGCTTATGTTAGAATATGTATTTAAATATCTACAATTAAAATGAGCTTCCTTTGCTATGTAAAATAGGCCTTGTGGTCCTGGCAAATAGGCTGAACAAGCTGTTTCTTAGAGATGTTTAAAGTTTTTGCTGGTCTGAGCGTAATGCAAAACATCTCTTTCTTTTCAGTCCAAGAAAAACTCATATTTCAGCCTCAACCCTATGATGTCTATATTATCGGAAAGGAGTACAAATCCACATTTCAAATTTAATGTCATCTGAGCAGAAATAACCTTCTGCTTCCAGTCACCTCGTCCAGAGTCACAACTGGGCCAAAAGAGCACATAATTCTTCTGCAGCACTAAAATAGTGATTGTAGGTCCTTGAAGCAAAAGATTTTCCTAATTCACCTTACAAATATCCCCAAGTTAGAAAGAAGTAAGATGAACTAATTCGTGTCTTATTGATCTAAGAATTGAAGTTTCACAAAAATAAATGCCCAAATTAAAAAAATACTTAATAGCTTTTCTTTATATTCATCTCCTATTTGTTAAAAATGTATTAAAAGGTCATTGATGCAAGACCATGAATTAGTAAAGAGTACATTGGTCATTAAGGGGTTAAAGGGACAGTGAACACCTTTTAATTATAAGAGATGTTTGTTATCTAGCTACAGAATAATATATCAGCCAAGTTCAAACATTTTTATTTAAACCAAATTAACATCATTTTGTAATTCAATACAGGTAGATTACGAGTTATGCGCGTTTTTAACGAACGCAACAAAAGTTGCGTTATTTTACCCTCCATAGCTCTGCCATTACAAGTTTTGAAACAGCCGGCTTGTGCGTGCGATATGGTTTTGTTAGCTCCATACCGCACAAAATACAAGCCCTGTTTTGACGTGCTCGTGCATGCTTTCCCCATAGACATCAATGGGGAAAGCGGGTCAGAAAATAAACTAACACCTGCGATCGAGGAATGAAAAGCTCTGTAACGCAGCCCCATTGATGTTGATGGGGAAA